>VZRQ01006123.1:3058495-3250995 GCA_013397975.1 Machaerirhynchus nigripectus | reverse complement strand
ATAAAGGGAAACACCACATTTGCCTAACTGCAGTGAGGGAAATGGAGATGAAACATTCAAAAACTCTTTTATAACAGTAAAGATAGTTAGTTAAGCACTGGAACAGATGGCCCAGGGAGGCTGTGGAGTTGCTATCACCCAAAGTTTACAGAACAGGTTAGAAAAACAGCTGTCTGCAATATTACAAGTACAGGTAATTCTGCCTGGAGGTCTGGATAACCTCCTAACATCCTTTCTAAAGTAATTTTCTAAGATTCTGTGAAAAAATAAAAACCCAGACAAATTTAGGTAGAAGACTTGAAAGAGCAGAAATTGGGAATACACTAAGTATTTGTTATTTTATTTCAGTATTTACTATCTAATGGGTGTGGTTCAAACCCCCCTATGATTTACAGTCACTTCCTAAACAAGCTCTGGTGAAGACACTATTAAAAACATGAATAAAACCTCATTATCCTCGCTGAGTGATTAATTCCATCAAATACCTGTGTCCGAGAAGGAATGTGCACCTCAGATTCCAACTGCTGAGCTAGATACATCCACTCTGGCTTTGATTTCCTTGTTGAAACCATGGAATTGCTGGATGGAAGTGGTGCAACGTTACCTTTACTACGGGAATACATGCCATAAATTGCTTCCTTTGGCTTTGGGAAGGTGATGGTGTCTGTATTCTCAGGGTCCAGCCTGCTACTGATGTCTCCTGTACAAAGAAAACATTGATTGCAGGTTTCATTCACTCACTATCAGTTATTCATTCAATCACATGGCAAGCAGAGGCTTGATCAGCTGGTGAAAGTCATGATTTCCAGCACCACCGGCTTACCACTGGGGAGAGCTTGAGATTTGGATGCTCAGAATTTTAAATGCGCAGGTAGGAACCCAGAGGATCCCAGAAATGAATAGGAACCAAACCCTCCCAGGGATGAAGAAATCTGTTTCCTACCCAGTTGCAAGACACAGGATTCTCCTGCGCTTTATGCACTGCAGAATTCGCTGAGTGCTCATCTTAGAGCTCTTTACTTGGGAGATAAAACCACGGCCTGAGAGTGAAGCTGGAGATGCAGCTGAAGGTTGTTATCAATGCTTTGTACTCACCTGCAGCTGATTTCTTGTGCTGCCTGGGAAATTCAGGGAAAGGTGCTGCTTTGGATACAACAGGAGGGACTGGCAGAGTTCTCTTTGCTGCTGGAAGGATGAGCCTTTGGCCAGTGAGGCTCAGAGGTCCTACAAGAAGATGACATTCCTGAACAATTCCAGCTAGGAAAGAAAAGGAATTTATAGCAATGAAGAAATAATTAAGCAAGGCAGACCCAAGTTCTACATCAAAACTACAAAAGCAGCAGTTTTCTTTAATTGAAAGATTAATTTCTTTCAATATTCAATACTTTACCTTCAAGGAAGGTGAGCTTTGCCTATAAAAACCAACAAACACATGAAAGGTATGGTAACAGCCCTAATTCTGAAAGGGAATATATGTTTGTATAATTACATGCTCGTACAATGCAATTTAATATGCAGAATGGATGAGAACTCTTGTAAAGCACAGTATAATCATGTAATTATGAATATAAGCTGATTGCTAAAACAATCCAAGTCTAGTTAAGATTGAACAATTAATAGCCAGCTGTTAATCATGGTAGTTTATTTTGGCTGGTATTTATACAAGAGCCTCCACCACACACAAAATTATTCTTTCCAGCAGCAGCTGAACCCTGTGAGTTCCAAGAACTGGCTCAGGATGATGCTCAGCACAACACACACTACACCCTCCATCAGCTACCACCTGGAGTAAGCAGTTTAAAATTCATCCCTACCCTTTGCAACGTTTGACTCAGAAATCTTACAAGTCTGGAGGTGGCAGAAAATTCAATTCCCAAATATCTGCTGCAAACAGCAGCCCAGCAGCACCTGGCGGGGGGTGGGCCTGGGACTCACCTTTTGGGGTGTCTTCTTCTACCAGGGGTAAGGCAGAATCCAGGGAGTGAAAGGCAGGCAAAGCCCAAGGGCTGGTAACTGTGTGACCTTTCCCTATCTTCTGACTGCACATCTAGGAAGAGACAGAACCTCCTTTCAACAAAGGGAAATCTGGGGTTTACAGACACTTCTCGACTCCTGCAGCAATAAATAATAAATATAATTTCTGCTGTGCCTGTTTCATTAAGATTTAACAATGTACCACTACTTTTACTACTTGTGAACATGCTATAGTATTGTCTACAGTTGTTACTTTAGTAATTTAAAGTAAAGTTAATTAAATTTAGTTGATGACTTGTGTACTATTTAATGAAGGAATCCAGGAAGTTTGCTCAGTTTTCAGCAGGGTAGTATAAATAGTGTTTCTTGACAGAACAGTCTTTAAAAACATAAAATGCATACACAAGCAAGGAACCAGAAGTAAAAAGGAATACTTTGAAATATTAGTTTTTAAGGTGTGATTATCAAGCTTTTAGTACAATCCAGGCCATGATTGGGATCTTGGAGCACTGTTGAGTCATAACTACTGAATAACAGCACCCAGCAACTTTCTAGAAAGGGAGAAGCAACTCTCAAGAACTACTCAGAATCCTAAGAGGGAAATGAGACAGATCAAAAATTAACTATCCTGATCTTTCCTCCCAGTTTGTCTAGTCTAACAACACTACCCACAAGAGATGAGGAAGAGAGAAAATCTGTACTTTTTATCAAAATAGAGAATCTGTCAGAAGTCACAGATCCTCATTTTAGTTATGGCCATTATGGAGTATTCTGCGTTAAGGGATGGAGGTGGATAAATCCTCATGTCCTGGTGTTCCAAGACAATAGCAATAACCATGGAACAAAGATTAACTTTATGCCAGCTGCCATATAAGAGGCTTGATACTGAGAAAAGGAAATAATAAACCACACTTGTCTGCTCACCCTCAGCCCCATCAGTTTGGTGAGGCCACAACAAAAATATATAAAAGGCAAGAAATTGAATTAAACAGTAATTCCTTTTCCAGGCTGCTGCTGCTGTTAGCAGTAAGACAGCACTGATTTTACTCCTGGTGAGTTTTATCCTAATTTAAATCCCAGTTATGAGGTTTTGTTATGATGAACAGCAATGAAATATGTTTATTTTAATTCTTTTCATAGAGATGTAATAAGCTGCAAGGAAAAAGAGTTCAGGTGGATTGTGTGAGTTCAAAAGCAGCCTGGAGGCTTAGGGTTTTTTTTAATTGGAGATAGATATTTAATTCCTTTTTGCTGTAGCCTTTAATTTCTATGAAGTCCATGGCAGGTGTGATGTTAAAACAAGGACTGATGCAACAGAAATGTAATTTAATCTCTCATTTACACAGCCCAGTGCCATCATTCACTTCCTTTCAGGCAACAGAGTGGAACCATGGAGCTGATCCATGACAGCTCCCCACAAAAATTCCACCCAGTCCCTACACCTTTCCACGTTCTTTCAGCACCCTGACTGCTGCATTAGCTCCCTCTTGAAGAATTCAGGAAGATGCCAAAGCAAAATCTGCCAAACTGCTTCCATTTTGGGAGTATTTTCATTAAAATTAAGCCAACACAACTACAAAAATAAGACCTCAAAAATAATATTAAGTACTGCAAGAGAAAGGTTTACTTTTTACATCACTGATTCATCAGGGGCATTTTTAAAGTTCAGTTTTGTAGAGCTGGAAGGGAGCTCTTAAATTGCAGGGCAAACTAAGGCTGACTCGCCTTAAAATATGCTTGGAGTGTGCTAAAAAACTATTTTTTCATTTCAAGTGCTTCTGAGTGTAATTAACCTGGGACACAAGAAAAACAATTCCATTACCCTTTCTAAAGTGTTTTTCTCCTGTGGATAAACCTCTCCCACTTTATTTTTGCTTTTTTACTTCATTTTAAATAGGGCACTTGTTGGAACACCACAGGGATTTTTCTGATTAGTTCTCTATTTGTTTTCTTTTTACCTAGCAATATTTAACTAGAACTTTTTTTTGGTAAATATCTTTGTGAGTATTTTTTCCTCCAGTAAAAAACAAAGACTGGTATTAAATACAGAGGAAAGATGAGTATTGTGTAGCAAACCAGGAACAGAGATATGAGATTTGGTAAATAAATACCAGAAAATCTGAGGGTTCGTAGTGATGGGGAAAAGGGATATAACAGATTAATCTATCATTCAATTTATCTTCTCCAACTGTCAAATTTGTTGTTAAGAAGTTGCTGTCAAGATTTGATGGACACAGCACTTCCCCTACAAAGGAAAAGAGGAAGCACAGCAAAATAAAATCAATGGAACTAAGGTCACTTTTCAGTATGTTCAGGAAACTGTCAGGGAAGAGCTTGAAGAAGGCAAGTTTAATGGGAAGAAACTGGGAATTGCATCTTTAACCACAGGTTTTATGTTATTCTTACCTTCTTTAAGCTCTTAAAGTGACCAGAGATGGCTCTGAGCTGTCAATTTTCCACATACCTGGAAAAATCATGCTTTGCCCCTTTCCTGACCTACTGCTCTCTAGCTCTCCCAGAAATCCACCTCCATCAGAATTCCTCCCTAACAGGTGTGCAAGAGAATAGCTGGAGAACTTTAGCGAATCCCACATCTGCTTTTTGAAACAGGCACCAGAAGCAGCACAGAAGGAAGTAAGGAAGATAATTGCTGGCTCGAACCACAATATGTTTTACTTGTGGGCAGAGGGCCAGCTTACACGAGGCAGGATATGTAGGATCAACTTATTGCAATTCAGGGATGAGCCTCCATTCCTGTCTGGAGCCAGCTGTAAACCAGCAGCCCATGGCATCCCAATCAGGCACTGAGTTTTGTCAGGGAATGCTGAAATGCACACAAACAGCTTCAGCAGCTCTGGCTGCACCCCTGCCTTGCAAAATGACAGTCAATCTCCAATTCCAGATGACAAGAACTGGATAAAAACTTAAAACAAATGGTGACCTTTCAAAAGATTAATTTGTTTACCAACAAAATGTTCTGCGTTTGTCAGGCAAGATGGGGGTGACCTTCACATTCCCATTTCCAGGTTGAGAGGATGCTGACTGCAGTCATCTGTTAACTCTCTCTCACCAATTATTTCCTTTTTATTTTTAGTGACAAGAGGATTTTATTAAATCACTGTGCTGCTTATTATGATTACACACCATAATACAAATGCAAGGAGCTTCTTTTGATTTACTGTAGTGTGACATCAATTTGTTTAAGTCTCATCCTGCCACCACTGCCAAACTCTGCTTTGGCTGTAATTAGAGCCACATGCCTGGGTTTAAAACACAATCAGGTTTGGGGCACCAAAAGACCTGGTTTTCTTCTACAACTTTCTTCCAGTCACTTGAAATAAAAGGAACTGCCCTGCCTTGCTTTATAATTTTGAAAATAAATACACTTTCAAGATAAGCATTAATGATTAGCAGGATGCAAATGCTGAATGAAGAATGAATAATTGAGGATATGATTAGAATGGTTGTGCTCAAACAAGTGAGCTTAAAAAAAGCCCCAGAATCACCGCTATCACCATTAGAGCCACACTAGATAAGATGCAACTCATAAAGGCTAGAAATCATCACCATATTAAATTCTACCTCATGAATAAATGAAAAGGTTCCTAAGTTTACAGTATAATATACATTTATAAGAAAACAAGGACCCAAAAGTGCCAGTATAATTCTGTAACAGAACAGCAGTCCTATGAAAATGGAAGGTAGAGCAGTGAATCTCTTCTACATTGCACCAGTACATCAGAATTATTTTTGCCGCAATTCAGATTACTGTTCCTTTGGCTGGATACTCCATGGGAAGTATACATATTTAATAATTATCCACTCATCATTTTTCATCTCTTATCCAGATATAGGCTGCAAAAGAAAGTGATGCCCAGTCTGTGTTTCAAACAGAATTACAGCCTGCATTTTAAAATAACTACAGAATTTAGCAGAGGATGAAGCCTTATTATCAGACCCCAAAAGGTACAAAAGGGCAATAGTTAATTGTTCTTAGTTTCTATGACAAAATCCAGCATCAGCAACTTTATAATACCAAAAGAGCAAGAAAAGACATCATTTTTGGTGAAACAATGAAATCCTGACTAACAATTTTTCCAACTACTGGGATGGCAGGATAATAAAACGTCCGGGTAGATTTGTGCTTGACCCCTCAGGTCACCTCAACCCCCGAGTTTTTAACCTCACCACGCTTTCAGCTGCTCAGCTCTCCTTGACAACCCCTGGAATACACCTGAATGGCGCGAGACAAGCAATTAGTTTTTAATTTACTTGGATGAGAGTGATTTTTCCATGGATTTTTTTGGGAGCCGCTCGCTGACCCCACGGACACACCTGAGGCACGTGCGCGTACGGACAGCGCCCCCTGCCGGCCACTCGCCGACACCGGGCAGGTGCCGCCGGCCCCGATTCCCGCAGCGACTTTAATCTAAATTTTATCCATATTAACGTCATTTCAGACCTTCAGCTGCACACAGATTCACTGGTGTTACTAATAATATTCCTATATATTATGTATAATCATATAGATCATATAAAATCCCTCTTGTAAGTGCTGGCAGACACCACATTTAACAACAAACACATCTCAGCAGGAAATTTTGCAAATACCAACTGCAAAATTTTACAGCCAGCGAAGGCAGAGCATCCCAAACCACACATTGTGCCCTGAGATTCGAAAACTTTGAAGAGAATAAATTAGAGAGGAAATACCTGATTGGTTTTTAGCCTGTCAGCTCCTCAGCAAGTGTAAATATGTATCTGGGAGCTTGGCTAATTCACGTTAAATGCTTGTGATTTAAGTCCCCAATAAGTTTTCTGTGCTCAGTGCATGTTTCAGGGAGAGTGGTAAAACACATGGCTCTCTGCAGCAGGATAATATTCCTCTCTGTGAGTGTTTTAGAGTGGTTCTAAAAAGCTATTAGCCATGATGCTTTTTTCTAATTAACTCGATTATCACAGGGTTAGACAAATCACCTCTTAGTCTCAGCAACAGCTTTCAAAAATCATTTTTTATAAGTGGCAGCTCACAACTGTGCCATTCACAGATTCTCTTTATGTTGTTTAAAACCAAATACCCCAGCATCTCTCCTAGAGCACTGGGCTTGCTGCAGGATGCTTCTGTCACATAAATTAAATTGGAGAAGAGCATCCCCATGTGAGATCATTGGGTGTGTGGACCCCAGTGCTGTGCTAAATTTGTGAACATAATTGATTTTGGGAGGGATGGATGTGCCTACTTTTTTTTTTTTTTTTAAAGCATTCTTTGCTAAAAATATCATCCTTGCATTCAACTGCTGTAGAACAATTGCAGAATTGGCAGCAGAACTGAAAGCTGCAGTTGCAGGACAGAAATTTGGAAGAATCAAAACTTGATCTTGTACAATTTGAACACTCCCAGAGCAGAGAGAAGAATGGGCTTTTAATTCCTCCTTGATCTTTGGGTCACATCGAAACCTCCCCAAGCTCCAGTTTGTCTCCTCACCCTGATTTTCCTGAGATTACTGACCATGCACATTCCCATGTATATTCATACTTTTGCTGGATTGGGATCTTGGTAGATTACAGATTTCTTTTCCCCCAGTATTATCACTCAAAACAGTTTGATCCTTCTATATACATGCCAAAAAGTAGAAAATTATCATGTACTTTCATTTAAATATTTTATTTAGGACTGATAAATATTAACTGTAATAGTACATAGCAATGCATATAATAAACCCATAAAATAATAAAAGTTACTTACAGGAGCAGATTTTTTCTTAGTTATAAGTGGCAGCCTTGTCTCATTGTTGGGATGTTTTAAACCAGCTTTATTATCCATGTTCTCTGGGTCAAGCATAATTTTAACATCCATTTCCACCTGCTGCTGAAATATAGAATAGGGATAATCTTAAAATAACTGCATGGGGGCTGAAGTGTTTAGAGGCAGAAATTGTCTAACACGTTGTAAATTTGCAAGATGATGATAAAAATTAATATTATTTGACTCCACACAACAGGGCAAACAACAAAGCCTTTTGATTAGATGGAAAACTTTGCGAAGACTTGTAAATACTATCCAAATATACACTTTTTTCAGACTTTGTTCAATTAATTCCATTCCCAGCTCTGAAGTTTCCACACCTGCACACGTTTGAGTTAAATCGGGAATGGGAATCCCAGTCAGGTTTGACTCCCTGGATCAGCACAGGTCCCTGTGTCATGGTTTACACACTCCCCCAACCTTTGGGAGGGGGTTCCCTGTGCTTCCCACAGAGGATAACAAGGATCCAATCTACCTTGGCTGTGTCTGCCAGACACTAGAATTCAGGAATCACTGACCTGATGGACCAGAACAGCTCCACTGGATCAGTTACAGCTCATTGACTCAGTGCAGGCACAGCACTTGATTATTAGTAAATGAGGAAATAAAAAACCCTGATAGTGATCAGAATTAAAACATAGTCATTCTTAATGCACTCTGTGATCTGCATGGAATGAGTTCAACTATTCTGCTAATAAAAATCATGATAATTTAAATCCCAATGGACAGAAAAAGACTTTACAAGTTTCTTCTTGTTATAAGAAATACCTAAAGCATATCTATAAAAGGCCTATGTTTTTATTACAGTAGAAGTTTGTTAAGTTGAAAATATTTCGGTGCATCTTCCATTGCATAAACCTAAAAATAAATCCAGGAAAATTCCAATTTTAACAAATAAAATATGCCATAAAACGTTCAAGAATCATTAGATGTGTATTTGAAGTATTGAACAATTGTATTATTTTGTGAAAGCACTAAAAATGGCTTAATTTATTTATCTGCACAATATATTCTCTCTTCTTTTGATGGTAATTACAAGCAGATGTATCAATGAGATGCTCATTTAGATTTGGGGTTGTAAGAACACAAGTTATTATCCAAGCCAATTACTCTTTTACCCACATGGCTGCACAGAGACAGAAAGTTCAATTTTCACCTCATCAGTGCTTTTGTGGTATTTATTTTATTACTATAACACACCGTTATGCAGGGAGGAAACTGCTGGTGCTATTAAAAAAAGAATTGGGGGGAATTGAGCACCTTCTCAATTAAAACAGGAGATGATTCCCAATGCAAATGCCTCACTCAGGCTGATGGGGAAATGATCAATGCAGGTGGGGAAAGTGCCACACAGGATAACAAGAACTGAAATGATTAATAAAAAAAACCACCTGATAGAAGTGGCTTTGTCAGCTTAGATGTGTGGGAGGCGCCAATTCCACATCTGCATGGATGATACTGAAATCCTTCCCAACCTCAATGTTATCCTGGGCTGGGAGAAGGTTCCTGTCTCAGCTGCTCCTTCTACTGAGAATTTTTTAACACTTTCAGTCATGGTGTATTATCAAAACCAAAATCCACGGGGAATCAGCATTATGGGATGCACTGGTACCCTACAAGACCGCAAACACTCATTGAATGTGGTCCCTGGCAGAATAATTAGTGTGTGATTTCAGACCTGAGAGCCCTGGGACACACGTGGGGCTGATTTGCTGCATCTCTGGACAGTCACAGGCTCAACTTGTGGCAAAACCAGCTGCTTCTGACAGGCACCAAAAAGAAGATCCCTGGTTGAGAAAGAAACAGGCAGTGAGGTTTCTAAGAATTACTTCGTTTTCACCTATTAAACCCATGCTGCTTTCATCCAGTTCCATCCAAATGACTGTATTTTTATTTCAATTTGCATTTAGCAGAAGTAAAATCCCAGGAGTTAGCAGAGCACTGCTGTAGCCACTTAGAATTGCATTTATCTTCTTTTTTTTTTTTTTAACTTAAAATCAAAACTACACTAACTTTTTCTAGGTCAATACTCCTATTTGCTTTACAAGATTCTGTCACCACAGGTTTTGTACTAGAACTTGCAATAAAACATGTTTCACTTACCACTTAGGGGGCTCTTTTAAATTTACTTCTTTATTACCAGCTAAAGAAAGAGTTAACTCCTGGCCATTCGTAACATTTAGATAGTTTTCAGCATGTTTCTGTTAGAGAGAAAAAATTATGTTTAGACTATTACTAAGAGATAAGGGATATTCATTTTATTTAATTCAGTTCATTAAGCAATCCAGGTCTTTGCTTGATTCAACTTGAAAAGTTGATAAACTTTTGTTAAACTTGTGCCTCTGATGGACTAAAAATCTGATTTTGGCTAGTGGGCCCAAGATCAGTTAATTCTGATGACCCAAGAAAGGAAGCCAACATTCTGAACTGTAATGTCTGAGTAATCTCACCAGCTGCTGACTGGAAAGGGATCTTGCAGGACAACAAAAAGTGGTCCCAAGTGAATTATTAACACAGACTTAAGAAACTGGATCATCTTCTGGATCTGCTCTGTTTTACTTACTCTCAGGCCAAGTTCAGTTCTTTCAGTTGCTGTTCTGAGGTCACAAATATCCACAGCTTCTACATTTCCTTTCAAGTTGTTTTTTTCCATTTTAAGTTTGTGAAGGTCTTCTTGAATCTAAAAAGCATGTTAGGACAAAAATCATACCTGTAACCAAACCCCATGGGAATAGATAGAAGGATTTAATTCAAATTAAATTAGTCCTAAAAACAGGAAAAAGATCCACGCGACTTCCCATATTTCTGTACTATAAGAGAATACAAAACCAGTGTCCTCAGTCGTTGATAGTAGAAAGGGTGGGAAAACTCAGTTTTAAAACAAACCTCACAAAGCAGTGACAATAAACTTCAGGACGGAGGCTCTCTGCCAAGGAATGATGTTTCGTCATACACCTCTCATAGCAAAGGTGGTTTCGCGGGGCAGGGATCTCAAAAGCTTTAACGAGAGATAAAAATCCAGGCAGCCTGTGAGGAGACCACACCAGCCCATGTCAAACTCGTGTATTTACGTTAATTAAACAACTCCGAGGTCTCAAACCACGCAGCATTTACAGACCAAGCTCTGGTCCGACACGCACCAGCCGCTCCCCCTCAGGCAGGGCCGAACCCCCCCGCATCCACCGTCCCCTCAGCAGCATCGCAACGCGCCGCGCCTCAGCCTCGGGGTACCGAGAGGTGACCCGGGGTGCCCCGGCTGCTCTGCCGGGGCAGGCGGAGCCGGTCCGGGGAGGGAGGTGCCGGTCCCGGCGCTGCCCGGACCCACCTGCCCGGCTCCGGCCCCGCTGCCGCCGCGGCCATGGCGGCACCGCNGGCGGCAGCGCGGCCCCTGGCGCTGCTCACCAGCTGTGCCGCGGGCTTCGCGCCCGAGGAGCTCGTCAAACGTGAGTCGGGGCCGCCGCGGCGCCCAAGCGGGCGGAACCAGGGGCCGCGGCCTGCCCGCGCCCGCGGGAATCGGGCTGGCAGCGGCTTCCTCCAGCCCCGGCCTTCACGGGGGCTTGTTCTCCCCTCGGGATCGCAGTTCTCCCCTCAGGGTCGCTGCCATCCACTCACGGTCTCAGTTTCCCCCTCAGGGTCTCAATTCTCCCCTCAGGGTCTCAATCCTCCCCCTCAGGCACCAGCCCCAGGGCAGCCACGCAGCCCCCGAGCCCTTGCAGAGGGTGTCAGGAGTCTCCTTAGTGCTTTAAGGAAATAATTCATCATTTCCCAGTGCGGAAGGACCAAAAGGGAAAGCTAAACATTCTGTCTGTTCTGCAGTTGTTAGAATTGCAGATTACACTTCGTACCGAGTACACAGAAATCATTCAGTAGGAAGTGGTTTTCCTGGAAACCAGCTGCCATTTTTATGGCTCAAAAAGGGAACACAAGAATAAGATCTGATAGTAGAGGAAACCATGGTGGAATTTTTGGTAATTCTAAAATCGGGGAATTCCAAGAAGAAGCTGTTCAGATCTTGGTGGGTTTCCTGTGTTATGACAGCCCTGGTTTTTAGGGAACTCTGGAACAGTTTGCTGAGCACACTGAGGTGTAGAACTTAACTCCCTTATCCCTTCTCTGGATTTGTTTTTACATCTTTCTAAGCAGTTCTTGCTTAGGACCTCACCAAGCACAAGGCTCCCCCCAGGAACTGGCTCCCTCCACCTCATTAAAGCACATTTTGAAACAAAAATAACAGTACCAGGTCTGCAGTCAAAGGCTCCTCTGTCAAAGTACCAGGGTGACACTGAATTAAGGATTCGACACAAAAAGAATATTATTAGTAGCAGTAGTAGTTGCTTATTTTTAAGGAAGGTCTAAGCAAATAGGAAGGAATTCTTCTTCAAGGTTTCTCTACATTTCCCCTTTGATTATTTTGCATAGTGAAATTAAACAGGTAGAAAAGGTAGGTGAGCAAAAAGCTGTTACATCTGAGAAAGTCCTAAAATTTAAGTTCAAATTTTTTTAACCGGTACTCACTTTGAAATGCCTCAGCTTCCACTGTTCCCAGTACCAAAACTGGTGTCTCATCTGTGTGTCCTCTGATTGGGTTACTTCAGATGAACACATTAAAATCCTCCTGAAAGAAACAACAGCATATGCTAAAATAAATACCATCAGCATTTTAAGTGCCTGCTTTGTATAACAAGTGAAATGAAATCAGATCGAGCAGACTCTAAAACATTCAGGGACATATTGGCAGGGGTTTGGTGGGGTAAAACAATCTGTCAGAAGTTTTCAGGCCAATTCCAAGACTTTTTCCAGGGTTTTCATCCTGTTAAATAGAAAATGGCTTGAGGATGAGAAGCAGTTGATGGTACATTTGCTAGATATATTTTTATTCAGGTTTCTGTAGGGTGCTCTGAATGCTTTAATTCATGGAGTACTGGGGCAAAACAAAGCTATTTAAAGTGCTCAACATAGATCTGTTATTACTGTGATATATTTATCACAGCTGAAAACAGCAAATAAGATTGATGCAGTTTTCATACTATCTGATGTGATTGTTCTTCCTTCTCTTTTAGGATTTTTACCACTCCCCTCCCTCCCCCCCTCATCGTATTTAGGTTCTGTTTAGTCCTTGGTGTAATTTTAGGAGTATTTTTTATGGTTTATTCCACCAGGTGGCTCTCAAGGCCCAGAATGTGGGAACTACTCCCTGTACCTGACAGCTCTGAGGATTTGGGAGCATTTAGGGCATTATTACAACATTTATTCAGTCTGAAAAACACTATGAAGAGTGGTCAATACCTTGCTCCACTTGGGAAAAAAACTGCAAAAAGAAGGTGTAATAATTAAAAAAGTTATTACTAGACACACAATGTGCTAGAAGTGCTTAAATACCACTTGGGTATGAGAGAATAGGGAAATTAAAAGAGAGCTATATCTGGTCCTCTGATTATTTAATTCTTCTGAACGGTTATTTCTGGTCTTCAACTCCCTTTTTTCAAAAGTATTTGCACTTTCAGAAGACTTAGTAAGATTCAGCATTAAAAATGGGGAGGGATGTGAGATTTGACAATATTGCCATGCCCTCTCTTGTTTTCAAAATCATTATTTAATTTCTCTTGTCTGCATGAAAGAATATGAAATTAAAAGTCAACATTTAAGTCAGTAAAATGAGCAAACATTTATATAAATAGCTGAGAACCACTTCCAAAAGTATTGGTCATAACTATTGCCTGCTTCATTAAAAATTATAAATACTTGTGAGTGAAGAAGGGACACAACTAATGAACTTGCTGAAAAATGTAAGCCAGTGACTGACTGCCTGGAAGTTATGAAACCTTTTCCTCTGGAGAGATTCCAGAGAAGTTTGGAAGTTCCTGGAGCTATGTGACACCAGCCAGGATCACTTACTGGACTAAGCCATGAACTGATCTCATGTGTCAGTTGCTGTTTGTTGTTAAATGGTTTTCTGATAGAAAAAAGGCAAAATCAGTCATGGAATAAACTGGAGAAGGGGAATTATCCAGCAAATGTGGTGCTCTTAGTGTGGTGCAGGGCTTTGGAGGTTGTGACCCAAGATGATGCTGGAGCAGCCAAAAATGGCCTCAAATAATTCCCTGTAGATGAGGCAGCTTCTATTGGCCCAAATGCTTCTATACAGTGTGGGACACAAATCTGGGATGTCTCCATTTGGATTCAGCAGTTACTGGTAACACTGGGACCATTATCTCAGTAAAATAAGTGTCCAGCAGTCACAGGATTTCATAGGGGAACCCTGAACTCTAAACCCTGTTTTTGTGTGACACCAAGCAGCTCTGTCAGTGCCATGAACTTTTCCATGTGTGGTTTTAGTGCTCTGTAGTGGTGCTGCAGCTGGAGAGTGCATTCCTGTCATCCAGAGAGCTGCTGGTGCTCTCGGGGAGGCCCAGCCCAGGCCTCGCTCCTGTTGTGGTCACACAGTGACTCACTTGGTTTTCCAGGCTCTTTGCATGGCAAACCACTGACACTTTCAATGGCTGAGCAGTTTAATATTAACTCACTCGTAAGTTACTCATAAGAGCTAAGCTGGACAAGCCACCTCCTTTTGCCATATTAATTTTCTAGGAGTTTATTCTGATCAATACTCTCTAAATTATTTACTGTTATTTGTACCAAACTATTCTAGCTGAATTTCCTTCTTTCATTGAAATCCAGGCTGTCTTGGAAAGAAATTTCTGGAATGCTGGGGTGGTAAATATAACGCTTAAAACTAATTCCTGTATCAAATGAGAACTCAGTTTGAGTTGCAGTGTGTATTTCTTTTGTAGTCTCTGCTTGTATATCTAAAGACCAAAATCTGATTGCTCCAAGTGACTTTTTAGGGAGAGAACTCCTGACAAGATGCTCAGGTTCCTGCCAGGAGTGATCAGGCTGTTGTGCAGTGATTTCTTACAACCCCACATGCAGCCTGAGACACAGCAAGTCTGAATCCTTTCACAGAGTTCCTGAAGCCCTTTGAGTTTAGTGTGCAACATCAATTTTTACTGGGAGAGAAATTTCACAGGGAATTGGCAAAATCTTGCGATGAAGGATGGGTAATCAGCAGCACAATGGGATGAAAGAAAACTCCTTAAAATACAGGATCAAGTAGCAGGTAATAGGAAATGGGACATGGCCTCATTCTAGCAGGGCTTTGAGACCTTAATTTGTCCATGAACCCTTCTAAAAAAAAAAAATCACTTAAAAAGCAAATGTGAAATTCATATCAGCTTTTGAAAATCTTTTCTAAAAGTTCTTTTGCTTTGTATCCTTGCCAGGGTGACTGACTCAAGTGACTTTTGAGCTGATTTTCTTTCCTCACCTCATTTTCATCCTTAAGTCTTACTGCTGTTTTCTGGGTTTCAGTAATTTCTGTGGACTCCTGTTCTTAGTTTGTTGTGGGATTGACTTGTAATTCTGTTAGCTGAGTCTGATTTTTATTTACTTATTTTTAACTGTCAAGACACTGGCAAAGGGAAATTTATATCATATTCAAAACCTGTGAGAAGACAAAGCTCAGAATCCAGATTTGTTTGGTAGTGACTCAGGATCATTGTCCCCCAGCTCCAAAGTGAGGTGGGTGGTTTTAGCATGGAATATCTTCTGATTAAAGACCAATTACTCAGAAAACTAAAGCCATCCAAATTAAAATAAAATAAAACAAAATGTGAACCTGGAAAAAGCATTTAGATGTGGCACTTTTTATTTTAAGAAACCCATAGAGGAGACTCCTGTTTCATCGTCTTAAGTAGGAAATGGCTGCAGGTTTCTGTTTCCAAGGTCACATTTCTCCCTCAGATTCCCTGCCTCCTCCTCAGGGCTGCAAATAATCCTGGTTTACTGCTCTCACTGCCTCGTGCCCTGTGCTCATTCACCAGATCTATTTCTCAGCCTTTGCAGTTTAGTTGTAAAAATCGTTGCAACCTTGGCAAGGAGGTTTTCCTGTCTTTTTGCTAATAAGATACAGATAAATTCAAATTCATCTCCAGACTATTTGGGGAACAGCCTGTTCCAGCAGCTCCAGGAACTCTCAGTACCTTAAAATACAAATCCTTGAAAAGCCATGTACTTTATTCTTTAACTCTTCTGCTGCCCAAGGCAATTCTAGATGACTCAGTCCATTTTATAAATAATTGACCTGTGTTTCAAAGTGTCCATGAGTTCATCCAGCCTGAACAAGATATCCTTGCCTTTCCCTCAAGGTGTAATGGGATGCTCTGCTTCCAAACTCTAATTCAGCTCCAGGAGTGTTCCTGGGAAGGTTCCTGCCTAGAAGGGCAGTGTTTGACATCACCTGAGCAACGCACTGCCTTGGATTTTAATTGTTGAACTCCTACATGGAATTTAATGGGAATTACAACCGAATTGTAGGAACTGGCTTTATTTTCCCATTAGTTACCTTCAGGTTTTGGTCACAGTTAAACAGATCTTTACATCTGAATGAGCATGCAAAGGTTGTAATAAAGTTTAAGTATTCTCTCCATGCATCCTGTTTACAGGTAGTAAGTTTGAGGTTAACACTTGAAAAGGTATTTCCAGGAAAACAAAAGGCTTTCTGCAGCTTCTGTGCTATATTTTATATTGAAAACTAGGAAGTAAACTCATTTAAAAGCTAAGCAGTAAAATCTAGGACTGAGTAACAAAGTGAGTTGAATTTTTAAAGATCTTGAGTATATACTGGGTTATTATAGTAAAGATGGATCTGCATTGGCACTGTACTTTTCTAGACAAATTATTTTCTTGATGCCGATTTTATCCTCCTCCTCATCCATTTTCTTTCCTACAGGTATCACAGGAAAAGATGACCTTACTGTGGATGCAATTACAAGTGGAAGAGTGAATTTTTACCCCTGGACAATAGATAATAAATACTATTCTGCAGATATCCACCTCTGTGTGGTCCCAAACACATTCTATGTGACTGGAGAGATTGCTGAGGCTGTTCAAGCATTTGTTGTGTACTTCGACAGCACAATAGTAAGGCTCTTCTCCTTCATTCTCCTGCTTCATATCTGTGGTGTAGCTGCCTTATCACAGTGATAACCGTAAATCAGATTCTCCATCCATCCCCTTTAGGCTGTTCTATTAATTGGCAGAAGATCAATATTAAATTTCCCTGCTAACAATAGTTAGTTTCCTTCTCTCTTACTCCTCTACTCCAGCTGGAAGAGGGGTTTTCAGGATTCAGTATGCCACTATGGCAAATCCTCTTCCAGCTCACCATCTCCAGCTTTATTCCTAGCTGGTGCAAAGGCTCCTTTAGGACAGCCAGGATTTAGTTAGCTAAACATTAAATTCAGTGCATCTTACCCAAAATTGTTTCTGCTAAACCAGCAGCAGTGAAAACTGGTTTAGCAGAAACCGGACAGATTGAGACCAAAAAAGCCTATTTCTTTAAATAATTCAATTCTAATACTATTGAAAACTAAAGTATTGTAGGATGTATTCCAAAGAATACTTTTCCCTTTTAGAAAACTGGTCTGGATGGTGTCTCCGAATGGCTTCCCCTGACAGAAGAATGGCTGCCAGAAGTGATGATCCTGGTTTGTAACAGAGTGTCTGAGAATGGTAGGAGACCCAAAGAACTTCCGTCCTCACTTAGAGCCATTAACCTGCATAATAATTTACTTTCTAATTACGTCAACAATTGCTTCTCAGAATGTCTGGCTGAGACCAGTGTGGAGAGCTGATAGAGCACAGCCAGGTGACTCTGGGGAGCAGGAGCAGAAGCCTTCAGTGGGATGTGGTTAGAGCTGAATCAGAGTTTTACCAGCTTGCTCAGAGTGAGCCACTGCAAGGGGACTGCTGCTGGATGTGCATGATCCTGCTGAAAAATGGGCAGGACTTGGTTGCTTAATTCCATTTTTTTGACCATCTGGACGTTGAACACACACATTTGCTTTGGTTCTAAACAACAGCAAGCTGTGAGGTGCAGATGTGTCCCTGCAGTTTAATTCACTGTCAAACCCAGAGTTAACAGAAGTCTTCATTCACTCTTGCATTGCCCTGTGGGTACCGTCTCCAAAACCATTTGATTCTATTCCTCAGTTCCAAGAAGAAGTTTAACTCTCTGGTTTTGGAATCCACAGTGAATGGAGGGAGGATCCATGCCAGCTACTCTACACTTTCCCATACAATCCAGAATGAGCAAACGACTTTGAGGGGATAAAACACAGCTAAATATTCTGATAAATCTACTGATATTTGTCTTAAATGTGCATGTTTAATACCCGTTTTTGTCTCCCAATTTAGGTGTAAACAGACAGAAAGCTCAAGAATGGTGCATCAAGCATGGCTTTGAGCTGGTAGAACTTAGCCCTGAGGAGCTGCCTGATGAAGATGGTAGGTCTGCTGCTTCTCTTGCAATTTTGAGAATGAAAAAGTGTACCAAATTATCTTCTAAATAAAGTTATGCCCCTTGCAATTGTTTATGTGCCACATGATTACAGCATGGAATGCTCCCAGTTGGTGGGGCTTAGTCTCAGCTATAAAAGGTCAGCAGGAGGAGGAGGTTATTTCCTCTGAGAAATTCCATTTGTCTCCTCCCAAATCCAGCTGCTGTTTATGCAGCACCTACGTAAAAATATCTGCTCCTTTTTCTGGCACTGCCCCTAGGACTGTATTGATACATCAGAAGTTTATATTCCACTTGGAAAATAAGGCTAAAGAACCATTTTTCTGCATAGGGGCAGAAAAATTCTTGTTTTAAAAAGACTTATAAACTATTTTATACTATCTATCCTCTCTTGGTACAAACAGTGACATGATAGCCTGAAAATGGCAGGTTATTAAAAACATTTCAGAGCAATGTGAGCTGTTACACAGGAAATACACCAGTTTCAGAATCACTGTCTGCCCCTACATTTATAACTTGAAAAAAAAAAACCCAGCAAGAAAAATTAAAAGTGTGATGTTCCACTCTTGAAAAGTGACTGTGCATTTCCTGACAGCCTTATCAGCACCAGCCTTATCTCCTCACTTCAGTGATACAAAGAAGTGTTTACACCTTACCTCTCTGGAGCAAAATGAGATAACTGAGTGCATTTGCAGGCTGGAGTGGAATTAGTCACTAACATTTGCTCTATTTCAGGTTCCCCAAGCACACTGCTGTCACCAAAAATAATTCACTATAAAATCCTCTGCTAGAACACATCCCACCCCTTTCCCCCCTTTAAAGGCCTACTAAAATTGGATCTTGAGTAGCTGAGAAATCTCCCTCTCTCCCCACCATGCCTTTAAAAGTGTTTATTTTTTTCTTTTTTTTTTTTTAGTCAAGGAGGGATACACTTTTGATTCACAAAAAACAGGAAAATCAGAAGTGAAGACCCCTTAGACTAAACAAATATTAAATGCTTTTATAAATAGTAACCTTAAATCAAGTTCTTTTTCTATTGAAGAATTGTTGCAAACAACAAGCTCTTCACCATTTAAATAATGGGAATAATAACAACTCAGGATGTTAATTTTGGGAATATTAGGATACATGTTCTTTCCTAGCTGTTTGGTAGTTGATTCACTGTGACTCATGCAGAGGAGGAACTGTGTTCCAGTGAGTAACTTATTTACCCCACAAACATTCTGGGTGAGCTACAAAGGCACAACAGATGCTGTAAACACACTGGGCCAATCTCTGTTCGAAATTCTGACATTTCAGGCAGCTCATCTCAAATAAACTGGAACTTCTGTTTTGACTCACCGTCAGTTGTTTGCACAGTCAGGACAAACTCTAAACTGAGACTCTTGATAATGACTCTGGTATCAAACCAAACAGTGGCATCACAGAGGGCAAAAAATCTGATTTCAGCCTTAAATTAATTACTAAAGGCAGTTTCAATTACTGCACCTGTCCCTGAGTCACTTGAGTTTGATTTCCAAACAATCGCATTTTTGTATCCAAAGGATGGTTTGGGGTTTTTTTCCCCTTTGTCAACCTGCACAAACATGGGAAGCTGACTAAACTGAGGAAATGGGAAAACTGACTTGATACAAACTGTGTCAGATCTATCCAGTAAATAAATTAAAATCTGAATAATGCTTTCCCTGGTCTTTCAAGTTACTGTAATTCCCAGGATTACTGGAACATTCAGACAAAGATATTGTAGGGACAGCTTTACAATATTCCTTTCCATTTTTTACAAGCACTGTGCCCTTTTTTAAATGGTTGTCTCAAGTTCTTTACTCTCTGAAGGAAGGGAAAGTAATTCTAATACCTATTTTTGGTTAAAACATTGTAAAATATTTAAGTTCTTGGGGTAAAAGATTTAAGTTCCTCATCTGTTATGATGAAATTTACTCAGATGTTTCTTAACAATGTAGGCCTCCTGCTAAATATTTAACAAAAAGAATTTAGGTATCTCCAAAACGCTGAGCTCACAGTTCATTGTACCTGGAAGCTCAGCCCAAGCAGTGAGGCATTAATTTAGATTTACTTGGCCTCTCCTGAAGCAGAGGTGAAAAATCTGTGTTTTGTACCAGAAGTAGAATATATGATTGTGAGGAAATAGGATAGGCCTTCAGCCCCACCTCTGGAGGCATGTCATGGTTTTTAGAGTCATTTTTAGGAGTGCAATTCTTTGTGTTTTGGTGCAGATGATTTCCCCGAGTCCACTGGAGTGAAGCGCATTGTGCAGGCCCTGAATGCCAACGTGTGGTCCAACGTGGTCATGAAGAGTGGTAGGTGCCATCAGGGCCTGTCCCTGAGCTCTGCAGGGCTGGGGGCTTTTGTCAGGGGTTAAAACTGAGTTACAGTGCTCCTGCACCAGTACAGACACAGCTGGAGCACTCTGGAACCTTTCCCATGGAATAGGAGGGTTCAGGCGTTGCTTTCATTGTCCCTTGGTGTCCTGATGAACTCATAGGCAGTGGGTGAGACTGATCACAGAATCCTGGGATGGTTTGGGTGGGAAGGGACCTTAAAGCTCATCTTATCCTCCATCCCAGGTTGCTCCAGGCCCATCCAGCCTGGCCTTGGGACACTTCCATCCACAATTTCTCTGGACCACCTGTGCCAGGGCCTCCCCTCCCTCATAGGAAAGGATTTCTGTGTAAAACTTACTCCTGTTCCAGCATCTGCTCCTGTTCCCTCTCTACTTTAACTTGCACTCTACCAATAATTTGAATTAAATATTCCCATTCATTCTACAGGTTGCAATGAAAAATCAAAGTTTGTTCCACCAAACTCTAGTAGGAAATAGGCTGTAATTACCAGCTTGATCTAAAGACTGATAAAGGGTTTTGTGTAGAAGTGAAGGTTAAATTCCATATTCATTGTAGGGGATTTTGGTTTTGTTTTTTAAGTTTTTGAACTAGAGGGGAGAACAGCAAATGCAGAGATGAGATTAGGCAAAGGAGCCTAGTAAAACATTTAAGGACTGTTTTTCGTACAGAAAGCCCCACTTGACTACATGGTAACCACAGAACTTTCTGACAACAGTGCAAAAAATGGGCAACCCTGGATAATTTCCTGAGAAAACCAATTATCAGGTAGAGTTAGAATTTCAGAAAAATCACTTTAGCCTTAGACTCATCAGAAAAGGAAATGCTGTGGTTGCAAGTACAGATCCTTCCATTTACTTGAAAACCTTTAATTACCTTTCTAATCACACAAACTGCTGCAGGAAATGTAGGAAGATGAAACACTTAAAGAGTTCCTGGCCTTAAGTTTCTTGTTTCACAAGGCCTCATCCCACCACCAGCCTTCCAACACCCTTCTGCTCCCTGATGTCCCATTTCCCACTGTTGTGGCTTCTGCCTTCCTACAACAATTAACTGTGGAATGATTTGAAGCACTGAGAGGCTGCTGTTAATTTCTGTATCTGCAAGGTGCTTGCTGGGACTTAGGAAAACCGGTATGAGAGTCACTAAATGACATTTTTTAATGCAACTTTTTGAGTATTTCTCATCTCTCATCTGAGCTGAGGTTGAGGTGGGGTCTGATTCAGTGTAACCATTGCAAAGAACCTTGTCAGAGGGTGTCAGGTTGTCTCACTTGTGCTAAAAGTGGTTTTTAAACAACATATTTCCTGTATTTGGCAGATGCCATGTTACAGAACAGCAGAATTTAGTCACATGTTCAGTTCTTCACGGGGGGAAAATTCCTGCACATCACTGGTGTGTTCTGTAAAGGTCAGACTCCTTGAAAAATCCAGATTTTCTCTCTCCACAGCACCAACCCCACACAGCATTGATGTATTACCACAAACCCCTCAGGAAGTGAGCTATATTTGGAAGGTGTTGCAGCCTGACTGTGCCTTCAAAGGGAAATTGTTGAGCTCATTTTGCTTAAAATAAAACTTTTTACAACCTGTAACATATCTTTTGTTTTCAGCTTCCTCCAGATCCTGGAAATTGGCTGCCATGTAAATCCAACTTTAGCTTTTCCACTGAATGACCGGCAATTCCTGGCTAGTTGAAAACGCAGGGAAGAGTTATCAGAGAGCATAAGAGAGTTCTAGTAGTAAATGTGTAGTAGCAAATGCATAGTAGCAAATACTTATGGTACTGTTAAGTGTAGCCTTAATTCAACAGCATTGCCTTAATTCAAAAACCTGTTGCTATGAGAATTAAAATTTACAGACAGACCAAGAATAACTTTTTCCAAGCACAAACGTTAAACCCATATTATTTTTTTGCAATAAGCCCCAATACAATTCTTCTCAAGCTGTAGGGTTTTTTTTCACACACCTATTAACATTTTGAGCTTCAGATTTTTTTCTCTAACCATTAAATGCATCCTTGTCACACAGCTCCATAAAAATAATTACTAAATGTAACACAGTTGAATTAGAAACAAATTTACATCAAGTAACCAATCCCAGATGCTTTGTGAGTAAATAAAGCAGCATTATCTCTACTAAAAGCCAAAGAAGCAGTCTTACCTGGGAGTCTCCCAGGAACAAATCTTTTCTGGAGTTGGTGTAAAGCTGTTGGTTCTCCAGGCCATGGAGCTCCCTTCAGTCTCAGGAAGTTTTCTCTCCCTTGTGCAGGAGAACATGGGTGATTCTCCAGGTAACACAGTCCCCTCCCCACAAAGGTATTAAACTGCTATTGCCCTCTCTGTCCCTGCAAGAGCCTCTGTGGCAAGAAGAGAAACCCTTTCCAACCCTCTGGAAGAGCTGCTTGCCTTCTTTCCTGCTTAAATACCAGTTTTAGTGATCCCAGGTGAAGCTGCTTATCTGAGGTGGGGCCAGCAATGAGCCTGGCTCTAATTATACCAAATTAACCTGACTGAGGGAGGCCATTTAAACAAATTGTGAATTTGGATGTGTTAATTCCAGTTTTATGTGTTAGGATCACCATGTGTCAGCTGGAGACAGACTGGAGGAATAACAGGTAAAGGCAGTGGAAAACACTTGGCTATGAAACAGGAATCTGGGATTGCTGAATCCATGTTCAGAGCATCATGAGTGATACCTGGGAAACTACCCAGAGCATAGAATCACAGAATCTGGAATGGTTTGGATGGGAAGGAACCTTGAAGCCCATCCCATTCCACCCCTGCCATGGTCAGGGACACCTTCCACTATCCCAGGGGGCCCTAAGCCCCATCCAGCCTGGCCTTGGACACTTCCAGGGATCCAGGGGCAGCCACAGCTTCTCTGGGCTCCATCGTAGCCACTGACTCTTCCAGTAAGTGGGATGAGCTAATTTTTGGCTTTGCTGCCATAAGAACGCTGTGTAAGGCATCACCCACTTCCAGAAGTTGAAATAACTTTTAGATCCAATAAAAGGAGTTTATAGGAAGGGTTTTTCAAGGGTGTGCCTGCAACCAAGTCTTGTGTCTGCCTCCTCCCTAACCACGGATCCAGAGACAAATAGTTGCTGTTCCCAGATCCCTGCTATAGATGCCAGGTTTTCTGAAAGGGATTACATTTGTTCTAATTCTGGCTGAGGTTCTGTAGGGTTGGAGGAGGGAATATGGAGCCACTGCCGTTTTTCTGTACAGGACAAACTCTAATCCCAGATATGAACGAGGTCCATGATTAGATCACTCCATCCACCCCTCTGCCAGTGTGGGAATGTTCTCTCTCCAGGACATTCTGGACTGCAGTATCCAGCCTCACTTGAGATGACTCAGAAATTGGCTCCATGTCCATCTTTACATCTTTATAGCTTCCCAAAAGCCAGCTCTTTGCTCAGCCCCATGAAACTTGGGGAGGCTGCTTTGCTGTGGGATGCACGTCCCAAACTTTTAGCCTCCAGTTCCTGTTAATTGACCTGACGGACTTCATGGGCTCTCACGTAGCAGCTGAACATTTTCCAGGGAATTCATTCAGCTCCACTGATTCACTTCTTCCCACCCCTTGGGCCAGGGATCTGTTAAAGCAGTAAAAGGGGATAAACCAGAGCCAGTGGCCCCAAATACCTGCCAGGGATGGGGCAGTATAACATGAGCTGCAGGAGCAGGGAATGGGAACTGAGGGCTCAGGAATGCTCTCGTGGAGCTGTGTTTACCTGAGTGCTCAGTGCCTGATGGGCTCAGTTACGTATCCAACCCCTCAAAATGAGAGTCTGGAGAAATGGCAAGGAAATTTGGACAGAGCATCAAAATGACATCACCTCAACAGTTGAGTCTAGAGCTTAGTCATGAGTGTAATGATTTAGAACATACTTCTGTCAGAAAGTAATATTAAATCTTTCTCCTGGCAGAAGTCATTGTTTCCTGGCTATTTCTGGTACAATAAGTTCACATTATTTCAGTTTGAGTTGACTAAAATACAAAGGTTTGCAGAAGAATCTCCCAAGTCTCTTGTGTAACTGCAAATATTTACTACTCAGTGCAAGGCCAGTTTTTATTGAGTAGTAAACTATGGCTTAGAAAAACCTGACTTAGTAAAATCACCTCATCATATCACCTATTATGCACATAGTTTTATATAAAACAAGTTTAAAAATACAGCCAGTTTAAATTAAAAATACTGTACCACATTTATTATCTTAGATGACTGTTTAGGTTTAGGTTTGAAATCACTTTTTAGGTTGGGTCTTAAAATAGCATTAAGATACACCCTAGGCTGGCAGTGGGGAAAGCCCAGAGCACCTTGCAGTGGGAAGAAACCCCGGATTTGATGGATGAGTCCATCCAGGAATTCTGAATTAGATATTTAAAAATTTTCTTTGCCATTATGTCATGCTCGGCCTGTTCAGACAATGTGTGAGCAAAGGCTCTCGTTGCCTTTCCTGAATCCAGCCCCAAACTCCGTGCTGCTTTTCATGGAGGTTAAACCTGGGCATCAGGAACGGCAAATGCTGCTTCTGCATTTTCCCAGCTGCCTTGTTTGGAATTACCAGCTCAGATCCTAACGGAGCACAGACTTCCAAGAAGAACTGAAAAGATCCCACATCTCTTGTGGCTCACACATCTCTTCCCTGTGGGGAATATTTAGCTGTAAACAGTGCTAACAGTTTAAAGCTTAGAGATTATGTGAAATTTTTGCTTAAAATCTATTTTCAAGTGCACTGGCACTGTTTTCCATGGTGTTCTGTGTCTTCCCTCTCCCACCTGGCCAGTCCCAGTATTTGCAGTAATTTTGCACCTTCTGCTTTGATTCCAGACAGGACCCAGGGCTTTGGTCTCCTCAGCACGTTGGCAGGAGCAAACAGGAGCCATGGCTGCGAAGAGACCCCGGAGACAGAAGTAAACAGTAATTCCTGAATTCCTGGTTCCTTCTCGTGGCTCAGGCCTGCCCTTCGTCCGTGGGGTGGTGGCTGGGCCCTCCCCACTGTGTCACGGAGCCAAAGGAAAGAGCACGAAAAGCTCCACTCAAGATGGTTTTGATTATATCCAAATTATCCCATTTTGGGCAAAACAAAACCTGTCATTTCATGGTGTTATTTGAAAAACCCCAAAAAATCTATCCTAAAATCCCTTAATGCAGCACCAATTTCCAGTGTTGCAGAAGTGGCTTTTCGTGTAACAGGTTTTGCAGTAGCACTTTGAGATAAAGGGCAAGGTTTTGAAGTAAAAGCAGGAAGCATCTGATTTGCCACTGATACTTTTCATGCATTACTGGATACTCAAATATCTTTGTTTCCTGTCAGTCCAACCCATCCCCAGGAGACAGGGAAGAATCCCAGTCAGATGGTGGAGAGGATGGAGCTGGCACAAACAACCTGGAGCTTGACAGTGCAGCAGGTGAGCTCTGCTTGGCTCGGAGCATCCACACCTGGCTGGGACAGGCCCACAGGGCCCTGGCTCCTGCTCAGGGAAAAGCAGCGCATAAAGGCACTTGCCAGAGCCAGGAGAGGTCCTTATACAATTGCAGCATTCCAGGAGATGGGACTTTCTTACCAGTTGTGTGTGAGATCTGAATGTTTGTTGTGGTTTCAGCACAGTCTCATCACTCTTGTGGCTGTTTCTGGACAAATCATTCTGGAATCAGCAAGAAACCTTAAATACTGGATGAGCTCCCATGTAAGCTATCATAGAATCATGGAATTGGGAGTATTTTGGGTTAGAAGGGACCTTAAATTCCATCTTACCCCACCCCCTGCCATGGGCAGGGACACCTTCCACTATCCCAGGTTGCTCCAAGCCCCAATGTCCAGCCTGGCCTTGGACACTGCCAGGGATCCAGGGGCAGCCACAGCTTCTCTGGGCACCCTGTGCCAGGGCCTCCCCACCCTCCCAGGGAACAATTCCTTCCATGAAATTAACCACCACTGTAACAATGCCATGATTTGTCTGTTTGAGCAATCAGTAAATCAGTTTCTCTCTGACGTAATTTGCAAATTGGTAAAATCCTGGTTTTCTGCTGATAAACCAGACTAATTTCTCTTCAACCAACCTGTATTTCAGATCCCATGCTGGATATGGACATCCAGGAGCTGGCCAGCCTGACCACGAGAGAGGGGGACCTGGAGAACTTTGAAAGGCTGTTCTCGAAGCTGAAAGAAATGAAAGGTAACACATCAGGAGAGATGGACCTGAGCTCTGACACCCCTCCAGGGGCTCAGAGAGAGGCAGGAGTGAGTTGGGAAGCAATGCAAATTCCTGTTCTCCTGCCTGAAGTCCCTTATAAGTAGCTGCTCTTTTCATTCATTTGCCCTTCATCTTGATAATGCTCTGGAAAGCAGCAGATGTTGCTCTTGGAGTTCCCTAAATCCAGCTGCAGGAGATGTTTCTGTCCCTGTCCACTCCTGACTGAGCTTCACAACCCAAATCCTCTCCTTCCCCACAGACAAAGCTGCCACGCTGCCTCACGAACAGAGAAAGCTGCACGCGGAGAAGGTGAGCTTTGGGAATTGGGGTGGAAATCCATAAAATGGGGGGGATTCTTTCCAAGCCACAGTTCCTGCTCTTGGAGAGTTCCTGGGTTAAGAGCAGTGAGAACAAACCACACAATCCCAGGGAAGACTTGTTAGGTATCTCCCAAAAACTGAATAACCTGAAGTTTGAAATACCAGAAAAGCATAAAATCCTGGAATTGGAAATAAAATCCTGGTTTGGGTTGGAAGGGACCCTAAAGATCATCTCGTTCCACCCCACTGCCACAAAAAGAAGAGAATTTCCCCTTTCTGAATTCTGAGCTGAAGTCCCTGCAGTCACTGGGGGTGCTGGCCAGCTTCCACAAGTCAATGGAAAAGTCTGGATCTCCTGGAAAATTTAATCATTCCTCAATTAGCACAGGTTTTGTATCGCAGGTGCCTCCCATGACCTGAACCATTGCCTCTGTGTTGCTGAAGTTCCTTGACCTCAGAGAGGATGTGTTTCACGTACAAACCTGGTTGCCAGAATCAGCTGCTGCTCAGTTTCTATTTTTTAGATAGGAAATACAAAATCTTCAGTTATTTGATGGGAATTTTCTCCCTTTCCCATCTTTCTTGCTATTTATTGTAGGTGACCAAAGCCTTCTGGATGGCGATTGGAGGAGACAGGGATGAGATTGAAGGCCTCTCCTCAGATGAAGAAAACTGAATTCCTCTGTAGCTGGAAGAGCCAGAGCAATCCTAAAAGAATGATCCTTCCCTGCAATTAGTGTCTATTGCCAAAAACCCCATTTAGCCAAAAACCCCATTTAGCTGTAGCTGCTTCCCTTGGTGACAGCGTTCCCCGTGTTCCACATTCCACAACACCTCCTGGCTCCAGAGGGTTTGTCTGACTGTTCCTCTCCTCTCAGAGGACTTTGGAAGGTGACACATGTGTGGTTCAAGGAAATATGGGTGAGTTTACATTTTTCAAATGAACATTTTTATTATTTCCTCTCTGGGGTTTAAATAAACAGTCGTGCTCCCAGTTATCTCTGCACACATGGCTGGGGGCTGGGAAGTGACTCCTGAATTCCAAACTCCACTTCTCAGCTGTAGGCCTGCTGGATGGTTTCATGGAGCTTTTCCTAGTTCAAACTGCCCAGATTTTGATGAGCCATGAAGAAGAAGTTGCTGAACTGTGCCCTGTGGGGGATGCTCTGCCAAGGCTGGGAGCTGCATCCTGCCAAGTGCCAAAGCCATTAGAAGTGGCCCCAGGCTCAGATTCTGTTTGGATTTTGCCTGTGTAAGGACAGGGGCCTTCCCTGGAATGTCAGGTGTTGTCCACACTCCCTGGATTTCCATGAGAAACTAAACTTGAGATGAAATGCCAGATTTTTGCTGCTGCTCTGAGGTGGAATTCTCTGCCCAAACCTTCTGCAAGGCCTGGCAGAATGCACAGAGCTGCTCTGGGGAGCTCTTTCCGAAATTCCCAATGCTGGGATTCCAAACCCTTCAGTGCCCCTGGAGGTGTTCAGAGCCCTCACCCCTCTGTGTCCATCAGGCACACGGGGCTGTCCTGTGGTGTCAGGGCTCAGAGGGAATTCCCTTGTCCTGGATTGAGTCCACATCACTTCCACACCAGCACACGGCACAGACCCACTGGAATTACAGACATGGAAGAGAGGTGGAGCCTGGTAAGGGAGCGAGAGGAGAAAGGGGAAACGCCACCCTGGCTCCTTCTCTGCTACTGGCACAGTCAGTGGATCAGTGGGAAGAGGATCCAACAGATTCCCGTATGGAAGAGTCTGGCCCCAAAAACTTTTCCTTATCAATCTGAAAATCCACCCTGTTAAGCACCCTCAGTTAGGAATTTCAGAATCAACTTTTCCAATGCTCACTACATTGCCGAGTCCCAGGACCCGGGTTTGCCACTGATTATCGGATGGCTTTACATTCAGGAGGCACTTTCTCAGTGGTCCTTGAATTCATTGTCTCTTACTTTATGATGAAGCAAAGGTGAATGTAAATAATGAGTTTCTTGGAATACTGGGAATCATTTCCAGAGTCGAAACTGCAGCATTTAAGGACAAGGACTGAAGCCTCACTGGCAGTTTGGGAAGTGTTTCTCAGCTACAGCCTGAGCAGGAGCTCCCCCACGGTGAAACACCTGGTTTGGGAAGAAATATCCTGGAATACACAGAGACATCCAAGGAAACACCTGCCAGGGACACCTCTTCCCAACCAGCTGCTGGGCTTTGCCATGACTCTGCCTTCTCCCATTCTCCCCATTTTTTTCCCAGCACAGGGAATGTAATAAAGACCTGAAGGTGGCTCGCAGGGAATGGTTTTCCATGCTGGCTTCTTGGTAGTTAAGACTTCTTTCTGCCCTTTCTTTGTTGTGCAGTGGTGATAAATGGCAGAAGTGCCAAGGAATTGGAGCTGAGGCAGTGAAGAAAACAATGGACTTTATAAACCCATTCTTTAGACATGTGATAGAGATGTGACTATTTAAATTTAATGAGATCATATCAATTAAAATCCAGTGCTTTGCTGCCTTTTTATGAGGTAGCAGCAGCTCATCCCCATATTCAGAACTCTTTTAAACGTTTTTTTTTATAAATACGTGTCGTCTTTGTAGGGGGACAAATCACAGAGGCAGGAAGTGTGGTGGGAGACACTGGAAAATAGTTTAATGATCCTTTGAGGGTGTTGTGGTTTAAAATCAAGATTTACTTTGCTGGTATTAATTTTTTTTGTGGGTTGTTTGGGTTTTTTTTCTGAAGAGACCCTTCAGTTTTGGTTACATAATTTCTTTACAAAGTAAGGAGTGACAGAAATGAATAAAAGGGGCATTAGTGGAAAAGCAAAGTTGTGCCTGTCACTCAGTTTCTCTTTGTGTAGCAACAACAAAGGAATTCCCAGCTGGTTTCCACAGAATCCCAGAATGGTTTGGGTTGGAAATTACCTTAAAGGCCACCCAGTCCCACCCCTGCCATGGGCAGGGGCAGCTCCAGGTTTGACATCCTTGTCCCAGGTGGGAAGCTCCAGTTCCACAATGACTGGTTGCTGCTCCACCACTCCCAGTCCTGGACTGGCATTCCCAGCTCAGGCATTCCAGTGTTCCTGGCCAGGCCAGGCTGCAGGTGAAGCTCTGGGATGGCACAGATTTGCGTGCCATTAAACCAAGCCCTGTCACCCAGCTTTGGCCTGAACCACAAATTCCGGGCAATGTCAATTCACTCTTACTTTTGGCTGAGGCTTTGAGATTTGTAATTCCTCCCACTCCCCGTTTCCAGTGGGGAAGCTTGGGATACTGGAACCCATGGTGTCTCCAGGTGACACCCAGCAGAGCCCCCAGCTCAGCACAGATTCACTGCAGCGTGCTCGAGTTCTGGCACCCCCAGCACAAAGCCTGGACGAGACCCTTCATTACCACATTGTTGGAAACTGGAGTGGAAAAAGTGTTCTCGTAAATCCTGTCAGGAAAAACAACCCAAAAAAAGAGAATTCCAGTGAAACCCTAGGAGGGCTGTGAGGAGTTCACAGCACGGATCGTGCTGTGCCTTGGCTCCTTCCCGGGGCTCTTTGGAGAGTGCCCGCTCCAAGGCCATGGAATGCCAGGGATCTGTCACTGTCACCTGGGATGGCACCTGCCCCGCCCACCCTCATCCACGGGGCTGCTGGTATTCTGCCCCTGGGAGTGGCCGCAGGGGCAGCGGCATTGCTGCGGAGACCATGGCTCAGCAGGGAGTGACAGCCAAAAATCCAGCCTGGGGGTTAATCAGGAAAACTCCACTAGGAACACAAGGCAGCCATGGAATGGCTTATCAGGGAGGTGGTGGGTGGAATCTCTGTTCCTTAAGGTTTTTCTTCAGGATTTATTGGCTGAACTTGTGTCTGCAGCACGGAATTGCAGTTCCTCCACATGGAGACGCCGCAGGAATTCAGGGTCTGCTCGTGACAGGACACTGAGGACTGAGCAGTGAATGCTCCTCTGCAGCTCCTGCTCTCCTGAGCTGGTAACAGAGCACCCCAATTCCCTGAGCTGGTAACAGTTTCCCAATTCCCAGCCCTATGGTGGAATTCCAGTGGCAGTTTGAACACATGAATGCTCAGCTGTGTCTGACTTTTCCAGCAACTGGACAATAAATCATTGGAGCACAGAACTCCACTTCTACTCACCCTTGAGTACCATTAGTTAAAAGAACTAAATGCAATTTTAAAATTATTTTTGAACAAAACTCTGCTGGCTGTAAAAAGAACGAAGGCCTTACCTGTCACTGAGCTCTTGGCTGCTTTACTGGGAACAACCTTCATTACACAAACCTAAGACGCTGCTGTGTCCCAGTTACCTGTTATGGCAACACCCCAAATGGTCGATTTGAGTCCTTCAATACACTCTTCCAACAGCCTGATGTGCTCACGAGCCTCAGTTTTCAAATCAAAGTTTATTAAAATGTCAAAAACAGACCTTACAGTTTCACATGGGAAGGGGAGGGCGTACATGGGACAGGCCTCGAGTAACAAACGGAGTAATGCTGCCGGGGAAAGCCGGAGGTGGCACAGCTGGGCAGGGATGGACAGTCAGGGAGGAACTCTAAACACAAGCATGCTCCTCTGGATCACCCAGGGACAGAGCTGGGGGTGTCCCAGCACGGACACCGCGGGGCTGCCCTGGGGCCCACGGGCTGCAGCGAGCACGAGAGGAACCCACCATGTCTGGAGGGAGCACAAGAGGAACCAAACTGGTCTGGAGGGGGCAAAGATGATCCAGCCAGTTCTGCAGAAACAGTTTTTGGTTTTTAAAGCCTCACCAAGCCCCAAGGAGCACAAAGGGCCCGTCTGAGACCCTGACTTGGTGCAGCAGCAGCACCGCGGCTCCCAAGGGCTCGGGGGACTTTGTGCTCAGCTCTGTTCTCCCATCACAAACTCCCCATTTCCAGCAATCATCTGCAAGGAGCAGATGGAAGATTTAATACTCTGAGTCCTTAATTGCCCCTTCTGCTAAAAATTAAATATTGGAGTCATCTGAATATTCGAGAAAGACACATAAATACAAAAGCATGTACATAGTAAAAAACATTGAACTTCTCAACCACATCACTCAGGCCACCACTAGAGAGGGCCTGGTTCTCATCCTAGCTGAGCATATCCATGAAATTCCATCCTCCTGCCTGTCCAGTACCTCAGAGAACCAGGAAAGCTCCTGGATGCTTTGTGATATGGCTGAAGTCCTTCACTGAGCTGGGTTCTTCCTGCTTTTCCAGTTAGGAAGCAGCTCAAGGCACAGGTGTCACCACTTGCTGCTTGAGATGAGTCCTGAATATCCTTCGCCCTGCAGAGGAGTCCTGCAGGGCTCAACTATGATGATCCAAGGGGGAGGAAACTGAGAGTAACTCAGGGGGTCCCCACAGCCTTTTCCTGGCACTCAGGGGCAGCCAGAGCTCCCGGGAAATGCCTTATGATGGGATTTCTCCATCTTTGTGCATATGCACACTGATTGCTGGAGATTAAGTCAAATGGACAGCACTGGATTACTTGTAAGACAAGCTTAACACAAAATACAACCTGCAGTTCAATACATTAATAATAAACAGCTCAGCACAGCCGTGGAAAAGCACAGGGCTGTTGGTGTCATCTGCCAGCAGGCAGGCCCCTGTGTGCAGCTACACCCATGGAAGTCAAAGGTCCTGCTGCTGACTCTGTAGGAACAAAAACGGGTGAAATCCTGGTGTAACGGGCCAAGCCTGCCATGAAATGAGAGGATATTCCAGCCTGGAGCTGCCATCTGAGCCAGGGCACGGCTGCTCCCATCTCTTTGAGCTCCACGCCAAAGCTGCTTTAATCAAGTTCTAGGAAAAATCAAAGCCCCCTGTGCCTTCAGGGCCCTGCTGTCTCCAGCAATCCCAGTCCCATCCCTGCTCACTGTCCTTAGTGGCCACAGGCATGGGAATTCACTTCCATCTCTGCAATCACTGCAACTGTGACCATCCAAGACAGCAGGGGCAGAACATCCCTGGGCTCACCCCCAGGCCCATCCCTTCCCTTCTCCAGGGCACAGGACTCTGCTGGGCTTTCCAAGGTGACTCCAGAACCCACAGAGCTTTTATGAATTAGTGAGCAGCAAAGGGAAGAGAGGAAATTAATACTGGAATGGAGATAATCTCCCCTTTATCTCACTGCACTGCTGGACCAGCTCCCATTTTCCACTGGAAGTCATTTTACTTAAGGGATGATGAGCGGGGATTAACCAAAGTTTTTATGCATCGTCTGAATCCTGGTTTCAAGAGGCCTCCATTAATAATGGTCAGCAATTAATTATCCTTTAGCAAGGAGCTGTAGCTCTGGTTCCCAGCGGAAATCCAGGTTGGTGAGGAGGTGACTCTGTGTGCAAACTTCGTATGAAAGTTGGGATTTATTCCCAGTCATGGACTCTGGATCAGGCTGGGCTCTTGCTCACACCATCACCTGTAATCCCTGGCTCTGGGATTTCAGGTGTCATTTTTGTTGTTAATACAGGAGGCACCAGAGTTCAATTTCCTCTGTGATTATGAGAACAACAACAACAACAGTTTGTCACCAAAATAAGCAAATAAGACACTTATGGAGGAAACCTGGGGCCATTTTACAGAGCAGATGTATCCCCTCTCATTAAAACAGCCAAAAGTCAAATATTTCTACAAAATTCAGGTTACATTTTTCTTTGCAGCTATGTTAGAAACCTGTATCTGAACCAATGCTGAACCAATCCATGGTGACAACAGACCTGCTTTGTAAATGGCCCTAAAAAATCCTATTTTATCCAGATCTTGCCTTGCCCCAGTCTGTGCAGAGGTGTAACTCAGATCAGACACATTGCAAAATTCAACAAATTAAACATCCTAAAAGCCTCCAGTGCTGCTACTGCGGTGCTGCACAGAACAGCTCCAGTCCACACTCAGCCAGAGGATATTCCAAAGTGCCTGTGTCATCGGAGCACATCCACCGCTCAGAGTCCGCCTCGGCATTTGCATTTCAGATGTTTAATAAAGGCAATTTCTTGTTTCTGGAAGGAAACTCCCTAATACATCCCTTCATCTGCATTTCAAGCAGCAGCAGTGGCCTCTGGGTTCTGTTCCAGTGGCATCTCATCCCTTCAGCTCCAGAAGTGGTGGGGTTTGGCAAACCAGGAGAGGCTGGCAGAGAGGTCTCAGAGGAACAAGCAGTTGGAAAAGCAGGTGCATGGAAATTCCTGGTGGGTGTTTGATCCAATCAGTTCCCCCACTGGATCAGGACACTCCCACAGCTGCCCACGTGCACATCTGGGAGCGCAGAAGTTTGCGGGACTAAAGCTTTATCAAAACCATCCTCAAGTCCATCCCAGTCAGTCCTTCCCACAGCCACATCCAGCTTGTTTGTCTTCCATAGATAAAAAAACAAGAAAGAAAAGATTTCCATAGGAAACTGATTATCACTTTCTCCCCTCCCCCTCTAATATTTTGGCACAAATGCATAAGATACTCACTGCAGATATAAAGAAACAGATAATTGGACAGCACTGACAAAGTTATGAGACTTATTTGGCAAATGTGAACCATAAAAACAAGTGCTAAGGAATTTTTTCCAGTTGTGGAAGTTGTTTGCCACGACAGTTGCTGCAGGGAAAAAAATATTAAACAGTCTGGAGCATGTATGTTTAAAATGAACATTTTATAATACAAGTAAATACACACTCTCCCATTTTCTCCAGGCAAAAACGCATCTTAGAGCCTTTTCATCAGCTGGAACAAGTTTTACACAGAGGGGTGGCTGTGTCTGAGGTGTCCTGGCTGTTGCGTGTGACAGCACGGGATCCCCCCTCCAGGGGGGCTCCATGCTGGCAGCCAGGGCCTGCTCATTCCATCCCTGCTCCACCTGGACACGGAGCCACGGAGCCCCTTGGGCTTCGGGAGAGGCAGAGACTGGGAAAACACAGCCCAGACTCGCTGTAGTTAATGCAAACAGACTGCAGAGAACAGAGCTTTAACTGCTCCAGGCAGGGCTCCCCACGGAACAATTGTCCATCTGGGAGCAGATGGGGACAACTGTCCATCTGGGAGCAGCTCCAGTCAAAAATCACTGCAGCAACACCAGAAAGAGCCTCAAACTGGGCCTTTTGCTCCATGTGAATCCAGGCTGATCCAAGAGGGCGTCATCCCTCAGACACCAGGCAAGGCTCTGCCTCCTTGCTGAAAGTCCAGTGAGGGAAATTCCTTCTTTTTCGGAACATTCCTGAGGGAATTCGTTCTTCTGGGTGTTTGAAATGCCTCCTTCCCCCCATGCTGCTGCAGTGCTGGGTGTGGATCAGGTGGATGGTGAAGGAATGCACAAGCAGGAGCCACCCCAGAGTCCCACGGGGTCTGGTGTTCCCATCCTGGAGTCCCACAAGCTCTGGTGTTCCCGGGGCGCTGCAGGACCCAAGCCTGGAGTTGTGTGAGGGAAAGGGAAAGTTTCCTGGGAGCTGGGGTGGCTCCTGTGCGCTCACGCAGCCCAGAGCCAGGCGGGCACTGCCTGCTCTCCACCGAAACAACGTCCAGCTCTTTATCCTCACAAATTCCAACTCCAAATTCCAACTGCAGCGGCCCCGGAGCGTCCCAACCAAAGTGCCGACAGTTTCAGTGGAAGTGGCTTAAATGGGTATTTAAAAACAACAACAAAAGAAAGAAAACCCACTTTTGTTTTTTGAAGCAGATTTTTTTCTCATCGCTTGAATAACTGGGGAGTTGTTTACTATGCCTTTTGCTAAGGGTTTTCCAGAGTCTCTGCTCCCCCCACGGGCCCCCAGGAGGAGTTTCCTTAGGAGACGCTGGAGCAGCGGATGCTGGGGGAGCCCATCTGTGTGAGGACCTTGTCCAGCCACTGCAAGGGGCCGTTGAGGTGCAGCTCGATCCAGCAGGGAGTGCTGGTCACAGTCTGCCTCCTGCCAGGGGGGAGAGAACACACAACAACACAAAAGTGACTGACAGAACTTGACAGATGTGAAAGGTTTCAAGCTCCTGAGCATTCCTTCCTGCTTACACAACCATCCTGGCCAAAGGAATGTCTCTCCTCTGGAACAGCCTCTGGCCTGTGCTGCTGGTTTATTTTAAAAACCCACCTTGTCCCTTCACATTTGTTATGATCCCAGAGGAGCAACTCGCTATTTACTGCCCAGATTCCTGGGAACAAGCAGCTGATTCCCTGAAGGGAAAGGAAGGTGTTGATCTGAGCAAAATCCTTTGTTTTTCCTTTGCAGACCTTTCCTATTTAGATAGCAAGTAAGTGTTCACCAAATATGTTTGGTTTCCCTATGCACAGGACAAGGGTATTCACTTTTCGTTGTATCCTTGGGTTTCAGTAGAATGTGGAAGTGCTGGGAAGAGCTCACCCTGAGTCCTTCAGACTCCCTCCTGCATCCATGGGCCCTGCTGGGCCAGAGCTCACCACACTCTAACCTTCCCCTGCACAAATCCCTGTTCCCCTTTCCTCTGTCCTTCCCCCTGAGGCCAGACCCCATGGATATCTCCAGATGGCACAGCACAAAGAGATGGGGAGGAAAAGAATGGAAGGGAGACCAAGACATGGAGCAAGGTGCTCTCCCTCCTCTGCTGAGGCATGGCTGAGGTCTTGTTCCAGGCAGAGAGGCTGTTCCAGGCAGGGACAGCTGCTGTGGAGGAGGGAGATTACAAAGCAAGAGAAACAGCCTGGAAACAGCCTTGCTTTACACCCTCATTTCCCACAGAAGCTGTCCTTGGAGTCTGGTGGTGGGAGGAAGAACCTGAAGTCGGTGGGGCCCAGGGACAAACCAGGGGTGAAAAGGGGACCCTGTGCTTGGGGGGGATGCCCTGAGCTCCCACCACCATCCCTGTCCCTCTCCATCACAGGCTGCTCATGGAATTGGCTTCTTCCCCTTCCCTGCACCAAATCCCTGGCTCAAGAGCACTAAACACCCCCCATATGGAGTGCCCAAGGGTGAACCAGGAATCAGGGAATGGCATTCTGGATGCTGCTCCCACAGTAACATCTCCCTCTCTGAATCACCAACCCAGCTCTGACAGGGGCAATCAGATGGGGAATTTTGTGGCAAGGAAAGGCAGGATGGGGAGAGCAGCTCCGGTGTGAGCGCAGGGTTTCGGTGCCTCCAGAGCCCCACCGGGATCCCTGACTTTCCGTAAGTCACGCTTGTCTGGAGCTCATTAGGGCCTGGCTGGGAGCCAGCCCTGAACTGCTCTGGCCTGAGCTCAGGACAATTTCAAAACAAAATGGACTCCAAACATCTGGAGAAATGAAGAAAGTGGCAGAGTAACGTGCAGGGCCCGGGCTCCAGCTGATCCTGAGGCATCTCCCCCTCCTGCACAGCCACAGGGAGCAGCGGAGCAGCCCCGGAATGGCAGCGACCCCACGGAGCTTCAAGTAAGGCCACAGCTTTAAAGGGTGCAGAGTCAAGTGTTTCCACATCACTCTTGGCTTAAATCCTCACCAGCTTTCCCTCTCAGAAAACAGCATCCATTTTCCATTGAATATCATCTCCCCTGCTTGTACTATTGATCCCCAGTTCCTCTCCCTCGGATGTTTGCTCCCCAGTGGGGTGACAGAGCAAAGCTATGGAGCAACTCTGTTCCCACAGTATCTCCACTGTCCCTGTGGGGTCAGAGTAACCACATCATCCATCCCGCACACCAGACCTCCTGCATCTCCATTTTATCCTCAGTATTCACTGGGAAAAAAACAGTGATCCTGCTGCTCCCACATTCTCCTACTTGCCCTATGGCAAGCCCTAAGGAAAGGATCAGGAGATTTAACTGTAATTTTGCAGCAACTCTCACAGTTTTTCCAAATAGAAATTTTCAAGCCAATCTGCTTTTATTTTAATCCCATTAGTTCCTGATAAAAGAAGCATTAAAACCAACCCATGGGAAGCACTCACACTCACACTGTACTTCCACAAAGGCCTGGAGGGACAGGACACAGGGAATGGCTTCCCACTGCCAGAAGGCAGGGATAGATGGGATATTGGGAAGGAATTCCTCCCTGGGAGGCGGGGAGGCCCTGGCACAGGGTGCCCAGAGAACCTGTGGCTGTCCCTGGATCCCTGGAAGAGTCCAAGGCCAGGCTGGAGCAGCCTGGGACAGTGGGAGGTGTCCCTGCCCATGGCAGGGGGTGGGACTGGATGGGCTTTAAGGTCCCTTCCAACCCAAACCATTCCAGGATTCTATAATCCTGTCTTGATAAAAGTGCAGTCTTAAGAAACTCAAACTACCAAATAGACATCTAATTTTAAGGAAAAAGTGTAATAATTCCTACATGGACCATGTGGATTTATGTGCTGTGCTCCGGGTCAAGCTCTTGGTTTGTACCAGGTGTATCCCACAAAGAGACCAGATCAACCCATTCCCAAGAGCCACAACCCGTCCGTGTTCCTGAAGAGCCACTGGGCTGGCTCCCCCTTTTCGAAGGGGAGGACTCCCCAGCTGGGCAGTGAGGCGCGGCGGGAGCAGAGCCCGGCGCGATCCCGACCTGTACTCGGCGCCCCAGCCCTTGACGAAGCTCATGCGGATGGTGCACATGCGGGTCAGCTGGTACACGGCCTCGAAGCCCTGGTTCACCGACTGCGCCAGCAGAGCGGCAAACTCCTGGTTGTTAAAAATCTTCAGGTTACAGCCTGTGGGAAAGAACACGGCAAGGACAAGCATTGGCTTCATGGGGCTGAGAACTCCGTTCCTTTCCGAGCAGCTCGAGGCTGCTTTCCCATGTCCTCAGAGCACCACACAGCTCTAGAGACAGGAACTGAGGCTGCCACATTTTCACAGGAAGAAGACAAAGGAGAGAATTCGGAATGCTGGAGCCCCCCAGCAGATTGTGACCAGTGAGACCAGGCTTGGGATCCTCCTGTGGAACCTCCTTCTCCGCCTGGACAGTATTTCCTTCCTATTGTAATTTAAAGCCTGACTATGACTGAACACTCAACAAGAGAGATCCCAGCAGGCCCTGGAGGGGAGGAATGCACAGGCTAAAAATAGGAGCTCCTTGGTGCTGGATTTACACAGAGTCTGTCACAGAATGGGGAAGTTCTGAAGTGAAACCACTCTGACACACCAGGAAGCAGCTCTGAGAGTTAAAGAGGCTGCCAGGGCTGGTGGCAGGGCTGGTGGCAGGGCTGCTCCTGCTAAAATCCTCTCTTCTGTTTCACTATCACGTGCCAAACACTTTCCTTTTATAACTGAAGTTTTTCCCCTGGTGTTCAACCCCAGCTAAACGACTGAGAACAGCTTATTCAACTGTTCTTAGGGGAGAAAAGTGAAATATAATAACATCCTTCATAGTTTAGATAAATAAATAAATGCCCCCCTCTTTAAAAAAGTATTGCTACATTTGCTTTCTCCCAGATAACCATAAACAAGTTAAACTCTGAAACCAGGCACTCATCTTGGGCTCATTTGGGATTACACATGGGCCAAGGCTGAAAAACAACATTTGGAGTGGGATGAATTGTGCTTTGCTAAAAATCACTTGTGAGCCTCCTCTCCTGGGCTGGATTCATCGGGTGTGGAGCAGAGGGCGGCCACAGCAGCTGCAGGAAGCACTGCCCACTTCTGGGATCAGGTAAGAGCCCAGGGGCTGCAGTCTCAGGGAGTTTGAAGGGAAGCAAACAAGAAGTTTAAAGGGTGAAAGCGTCAGGGCCCAGTTGAGCTCAGGGAAGGAGGGATAAACTCCAAGAGGATCCCAGTGCTGGATCCCAGCCCTCAGGAGTGCTTGGGAACAGGTCTCTCCATGGGGAGGAGTGGGAATGACTCAATCCTGTCAACAAGGGAATGAAGAAACTGCTTCAAACCCAGCAAAGATTTGAAGAAAAGGCAGCCAAAGACTGTGGCAAAAGTGGGGAGAGCTGGCGTCCAAAAACTGCGCCTGAGCTGGGTCCTGAGTGGAAATGTGGGCTCTTCATGTCTGCAGATGTTGACTCCAGCCAGGGTGGACTCTTGTGATGTGGTGGAGAATTAAGTCATAATTTGCAGCACTGGCAGCTGCATCTGAGAAAGGAAACCCATGAGGATGGTCCAGAGCTTGGAGTGCATGGATCTCCTCTCGAAAGAAAAAATTTCAAGTATTTCTATACAAAGAAGTTCAGTTTTTAAATATATACAAGCTTTTAACTGTAAAAAAGTCAACTTGTGTAAGCTTAGCTAAATAACCAAATTCCATTTCAAACAGCATCTCCTCTCTTACCAGCTTTTTGCATTTATCTAACAAAAAAAAGCCTTTTCTTCCTAGATAGATGAAATAAATTATCTTGTAATCTTTCAGCAAAAACTTTAGACTGTAACCAGAACAATGAGGTGACTGCAATGTGATTTCTTTAGAGCAAACTAATTCACAGAGGAGGGAGGGGATTTTACTCCAGGACAGAAAAAAAGTAACAATTTAAGTCTATTACGGGTGAATCTAAATTAAGAGAAATTTCTTACCATTACTTAGAGGCACAAACAAAATTATCAACGTGTCTATCAGAGAACTACAATACAACAATGGGCTGATACAACACTGAAGGAACAAGTGGCAGATTCTGCTCTAAGTTGTGCTTAGATTCTGTTCTGTTGGATGAACGCAGTGCAAACACTGGAGCCTCCACAGCAGCTTCTTTCAGCAGTACCTTCATCCCTTAGGCTATAAAAACGCAGTGCCCTGCTGGAATTGTCAAGTGGCTTTTTAAAGGGTAAAATAGATTTTCCAGAGAGTTTGTGGACTCTCCATCCCTGGAAGTGCTCCAGGCCAGGCTGGATGGGGCTTGGAGCAGCCTGGGGTAGTGGAAGGTGTGGCAGGGGATGAGCTTTACCGTCCTTCAACCCAACCCAACCCAACCCATGATTTTTGAAGAATTTCCTGAAGCCTGGAGATCCCCACACCCATCCATACGGTGACGAGGAGCAAAGCTGCCCCGGGCAGGTGCCCGGTGCCCAGCGCCAGGTGCCACCCTTACCTGGGGGGATCTTGCAGACGGTGGCCGGGTGCCACCCGTAGCGCTGGTTGCAGTTCGGGGACTGCACGAAGATGGCGCTGTCGCTGAGGCACTCGGCGAACACCTCCCCGCCGATGTAGTACAGCCTCACGCCGCGGCCTGCAACACAGCGACGGCATCAGCGCCGTCGGGAAAAACACCCGGGAAAGTGCCCAGGGGGCTGGGACAGCTCCCTCAGCGGGGATCAGGAGGGGGAGCACCCAGGAGAACTGCCCCAGGAGCTGGGACAGCTCCCTCAGCCAGCTCTAAACTAGCAGCTCAGCTACCAATGATGGAAACTCTGTCCCACTGGACATTCCAAGAAACTGCTCCATGAACCAGGTGAGCTGAGGAAGGCAGAAGCACCAACTCCAGTTGGAATTGTACCTCCAACCCCAGCCAGGTCCCGCCAAACCAGCTCCCTCCAAACACACACTGGTATTTTCCATATGAAGGTCCTATCAGTTAACACACCAAAGTCATCATTTCTATCAGATGACACATGAAAATCCTAATTTCTTCTGAAAGTCATCCCAGCTGGACATGACTGTTTGGGATTTACTCAATGATTTAGAATGAAATTGCGCAGCACTTCCAAATCCTTGCCTTTTGCTGGAGATGACTTTGTGTACAAGGACACACATACATTGCCCAGAGGTGTTTACACAAATCATTAAAATCTCAGTTAATAAAGGAACAAAGTTGAAGAATACATTTTGCTGCTCACATAAACATTTGCTGTGGTCTCATATTCCTGTCTGAATGTGTTGCTTTCATCCTTCCACAGAGCAGAAGGAGTCTGCTGCTTTTAAAATCTGATTTCTGAATCGTGGTGGGTTTTGAGGATTGGAGTATTTTTGGTGCTAGAAATAATCTTCAAAACAAGTGAGGAAAGATCCTCCTGTGCAAGAGGGAGGATTCTCCTGTTGCTCAGAAAAGGGGAGCAAAATTAGGACAAAAATCGTTTCATTTTTGATAGGAGTCAGCAGAAACCAGTAAAGAATAAACAATGTTGCCTTTTTGTAACATTGCAGGAATTTGGGATGCTCTACTTAGCACAAGTTTAACTGAAACAAATTGGATGGGACCTTGCAGGAAAAGTGGAAATTCAGATGACAATCAAGGAACTCAGTTTCCATTTATAAAAGGTCAGTCAGAAAATCAAACAATGCAGGAGGGAAAAGGAACACACAAAATTATCCCTGACATCCCTCCAGATACACAGTGTGTGAAATGGTTTAAATTCTATTACATGCAGCCATTTCAGTGCTCCTTGGTGCATTTTTGTATTACGATTACATTAAAAAACACAATTAGTGTTGCTTTATGGGAGATCAGCCTGCTGGAGTCCATGGCTATTCCCACCCCAGTGCTCTACACCTGCTAATTAAGAGGTTTTTGTGGAGGTCTCCCCCTTCCCCCTGGAAAGCCACGGACGGAAGGCAGCAGGAGTTACCGATGTGTCGCCTCGTGAGCTCCACGGCCGCGTTCCTGTTGACGTTGGACAGCAAACCGAGGCAGAAGCGCTCGGAATTGGAGGGGTCAGTGAAGCCATCCACGGTCATGGAGGGCTGGGAGGCGTGGAAAGTCTCTCCCACCCTCTGGTTGAGCTCGTAGTAGGATATGGAGCACCAGAAGGCTGGCTCGCAGTAGGTCACAGGCTGCAGATCTGCACCAAACAAAAGCCAAATCAGCCACAGGAAGGGAAAGGAGGATGAAAAACCCCAACTGGTTTGCAATATTGTTCTGCTTCATTCCTCAGGCTCACTCTAACCAAACTTTCATTTTAATGGACCACAGCAAGGAGGTGACATCACCCCTGGAGCTTCTGGCACGTGGAGCAATCACAAATAGTCAAAGGCACTACTCCCTTAGCAAGAGGGGTGCCACTGAGCAGCCTCACACCTGGGGGAAATCAAATAAATAAATACACTCAGCTTTACTATGAAATGTGGGATCACTTTTAGGTAGCTGGTTGATTAAAGAGACAAAGAAAAGGAAGGAGCAGCAAATATTGGAAAGAATGAAGCACAAACCTGCTGTCAATAGCACAGGTGACTGTGCCCTAAATCTGTGCACTTCCAACCAGCAAGTCCAACTTTCCTTGTCACTGACTCGGCACTGGCACTGGTAAAACCGGTGGAGTCTGAAATATGCCCCAAACTGTCTGTAATTCTTGCATCAAGGTGATTTTAAAATGAGATACTTTCTCCCAGTGCATTGGATCTCAAACCATCACAGGAAAAATCTATTTTCCCAGCAGGTGAAGGCTCAGCTTTCCTTGGGGTCCTGGTTTGCCTCGTGGACTGAAGCTGAGGAACAGAGGGAGCTGAGGCAGCCCCAGGAAGGCAGGTAGGGCACTCAGACAGCACTGAATGATTTAACTGCTCCCATTGAAGCCAAGGAGATTCCAGCAGAGCAAGGCTCAAGTCAAATTTCCTGGAAATGCAGCCCTAGGAGGTGCCCAGCCCTGCTGGGAGCCAAGCCCGAGAAGGGGATGTGCAAAGCAGACTCAGCCAATTCTTAAGTGCTACTCCCCACATCCAGTGCAGGAGAAGAATTCCCTCCAGTCCTTCCCCCAGTTTATCACTTCATCCCCATTCAAATGGTGCTTGAAGGCAGAACAAAAGAGCTCCCATCTGGCCAAGGAGTTAACATCAAGCAGCAAACCCCAGCTTTTTCCATAGGCTTTCCCATCTGTTGTTCCTGCAGGGCTCAGGAGAATGTGGGGCTTAAGAGATCAGCTCCAAAAAAATCCAAGACAGGTTTTCACCACCCCAGCCTCCTCTCACACCAACCAGGGTCTCTGAGGAGGTTTGGGAGTCTTTTCTCACCTGTACCTGTTATTCCATAACCTTCAGGCACAGGCTGGAGCAGACAAAAGACACACTGGCTTCCTCTCATTACTGCACTGGAAGAGTTCCCAAAGCAGCCAATAATCAGGAAAATCACTTTGCCTTCTGCTTTGTTACAAGCTTTACTGACAGCAAATAAGGAATTGAATAGAAGTGCATCTGGGGAACTCTGTAATCCTTAGCAGGCTTCAAGGTCCAAGAAATTTGGAGCTTATACCCATTCCCAGTTACCCGCCACTTCCTCATATTTTAATTTTATACCTCAAAGCAAGGCCCTCTCTTGCTATGCACAGATGTTGCACATCACACCCAGGAGTGACCCAAGTTTACTGTCCCTGCCTTTTTCTCCTGCATGGCACATTTGGTTTCCCCACTGGAAATTGTCACACCAGGCAGATTTCTCCAGCAGCAGCCTCATTTCAGCCCCAGCAACCGTGGCCACCTCGGGACTGCTCTGGGCTCCCGTGGCCCCAGCGCAGTTTGGAGAGAGGCCCAGCAAACACCAGCTCTGCCCAGAGCCTCCCAAGGTGGGTCCACCCACTAAAGAAAACAGATCAGTTCCACATGACTGGGCTCTTACTCCACAGCAAGTGCTAGTCTAATCAAAAGGCTGCTCAGCTCCAGAAAATCAACTTGTGTTGATCCTTAAGTAATATCCTCAGGTTGGTGCTATTCAAGTTACAAAAATACTGAAACCTCTCCATGGTTTTGTGGTCCTTTCCTTCACAAACTACCTCCACCTGGCTGGGGCTCAAGGGAACTGTGGATTCCTCACTGAAAGATGTACAGAAATTTTATTTCTGGCTTATCTGCAGCTTGAGGAAAGACAAACCAACAAATCCTGGTTTGAAGAAAAGCTCGTCCCTAAAAACTGCAACCAAGTTTTTAATGATGCTGCTTTCTCCTGTGATTTGTAGTTTTAAACTTCAGCTTAAGCTGCTGTGGCATGGGCAAGTTCCCTCTTGTGTTAGAGCTGTCCTAAATACTCATTTTCAATTTATGGCTTCACTGTTTGGGGAAAAGGAAGAGAATGCAGCTCTGCTAAAGCCAAAGGACCCTGAGGGGGTACACAATCAATAAAAGAGGATACATGAAACCCAGGCAAATCCTGCCTGAATCATCTCTGCACAATTTCAGCCTTGACTCACAAACAGCTTTGCTGTCAGAAGTGTCCCCTGGGTTCTGGGATGGTCCCAGTCCTGCATCCTCCCTGCCAGATGAAAGCCCTGTGAAAAATCTGCTGCCTGCTCTGCTCCCCCTCTCTGAGCATAAGGGAAGTTGTAACCCTCGTTTCAGGGAAAGCTTGATCACAGTGTGGCTCAGAACCCACTGAGAGATGTTTCCAACTGTACCAATCCCAACTCCCTCCTTGGAAATGAGGAGATGCAGAGATGTGAGTGCTCCCTTCCCTCTGCACCCAGGGAAGGGCTGGCTTTCCCCTGGGACAGGGGGACAGAGGGATGTGGATGTGACCATGAGCCATGTGCTCATTCCTCTGACAGCTCCTGCGTCAAGTCCTTCTGTGGAGCAATCCCTGACAATGGATTTCCTGTGCTCCAAGGGATGGAACAACAATGTGTGTGTGACCACAGGGCTGGTCCTCAGCCAGCCTGAACTCCCTGACTTCATCCCCAATGTCCACAGAATGCTGGCAACTCTCCTTTCATTTTGTTTTTAGTATTTCCCTCAGTTCATGTTTCAGCAATAGGGAAGAGATCCTTGGATATCTGTGACTTCCACTTAAAGCTTATGTTTGACAACTGAAAACTTGACAACTGTAATTTGGAACCAATACTCAAACACTTCCAACTCCAGCACACAAACTGAAAGGAGAATAAAAAAATAAGATTCCAATATGTTACCTTGGAACACTTTAGTGCCTGGGAATGGAAAGACGAAATTCCCTGAGCTCCTTCCATCCCACATTTCAGCCTGACATGGAAAACCTGCCCTGCTCCTCAAGGTAACCCTTCCCCTGGTGTCACACTTGGTTTGCCTCGTGCTGCTTTATTGCCTCTGTAACTCCCTGGAATATGGCCATGGGATTTAAGTCCAAAGTTCAGTTTACACAAAGTAAACTGTCTTAGAAGCTTCAGGTAGTTCTGCTCAAATAAACAAATCAATCCTGGGACATGATTTTCTTCATGGCAAGGCTGTAAAGGCCCCCCTCTGCTCGAGAGCTGGCTGAGAAACTCCCTCCTTGCACACACTGCTGTGGGGTTTAGATTTCTATTCCATTTTCCAACAAATACCCAGAGAAAGCCTCATTAGACTCCTACAGAGCAAAGTCCAGCCCTAGACAGTGGAGTTCTGCTTATCCATGGAATTACAGCACTGCTGCAGGTCACCAGCCACCAACAGCTCCAAGAGGAGAGACCAGAGAGCCCCATCCTGGCTGTGACCATCAGGCTGAAGGTCTGATTTCCCTAAGAGCAGCTCCTTGCTGCAGATAAGCCATTTACAACACACACGTGATGACAATTTTGCCCTTGGACACTTTTAAGTTGATCAGCTGCCCTTTCATTTATTATTCTGTAGCTTCCTCACAGGCAAAAATTTACAATAAAATCAAAAGCAGCAAGAAGTTCTTCATTTGTGGAAGCTCCTGCCTGAGAGCAATAAATGTGGTTTGCTAAAATTTAAAGGTGTCTTTTAATGCTGGTAAATTAAACTGCTTCTCTGTCGTCTGCTCCCCAGACTACAAAGAGATTCCTTGTGCTTTACCAGCTTCACCTGCTCCTTCTTTTTGTCCCCAGACAGCACCTGAGACATCTGATGTGTTAATAACCAGTGTCCCTGTACGAAAGGATATGCGGGGTCTGTTTCCTAGAAACTCCCTTCTGCTTTATGTACGGCAGATACCACTTGCCAGCTTGGATTTGTTACATGGAATTGGCTCTTTATTTTTAGGTTGAAAATAAGGAAAAATTGAAAGAAAAATCTCATCAGCTTCCAGGATAAAGGAATATAGAACTGGGATAAAGGAAATAAAAATTTCTCAGTCATGTATTCTCTTCTTGGGCTGTAGCAGTTAAAGAAATAAAAGTTTTGTGTCACCATGGCAATATTAAAAAAAAAGGAGGGGGAAAGAAAGAAATCCTCTCTTCAACAGCCCCAAGATACTATCCACAAGTCAGCCAATGACTGACAAATTTTGGAGCAGTGTAAAAGTCCTGTGTGCCAGGATTAAAAGCATATGTAAACTTTATGGCCATGGTTATTCCAGAGTAGTCTAAAACGGGCTCTGTCTGCTGCCTTAATGAACAGCTGGGGAGCTGATCCTGCAGCCAGGCAGAGCTGGGAGGGATTTTTATGGCACACATGGAGAGCAATTCCAAACAGGGCAAGAGCTCAGAGTGATGGAGACCAGAATGAAAATAAGGGTGGAACTTTTGAGATAAGAGGGTACAGAAAGAGCCACAAAACCTCTTGTGGTGTCTCAGACGTTCAGCTGCTCTCCCTTCTCCTCAGGGTTCCCCTGTTTGCTGCCACAGGTATGGAATGAGTCAGTGTCTGACAGAGCCCTTGGGGCTGGAATGTGCTCCCTGTGCCCAGGATGGAGCTGGGAGGGGAAGGTGACTCCAGATTGCAGCGTAACATCAGTTTGGGTGAGGAAAAGCAGCTGATGGTCAGCCAGAACAATCCTCCCGTGCATCTGTGGTTTGTGCATCTCCCCCACAACATTCTCCACCCACAAACACCTCTGGTGCTCCAGGAATGTTGTCCATGACCTCCCCATTCACCAGCATTCCTGCACATTCCCTGTATATTCGGACTCTCCAACCTCACACCAAACAATCTCCTCCACTTTGCTCTGCTCAGACCATGCTCAGTCTCACAGAATCACAGAATTCCTGGATGGTTTGGATTGGAAGGGACCTTAAATCCCATCCAGTCCCACCCCTGCCATGGGCAGGGACACCTTCCACTATCCCAGGTTGCTCCAGGCCCCATCCAACCTGGCCTCGGACACTTCCAGGGATCCAGGGGCAGCCACAGCTTCTCTGGGCACCCTGTGCCAGGGCCTCACCCCCCCACAGGGAACAATTCCTTCCCAATATCCCATCTATCCCTGCCCTCTGGCAGTTTAAAACCACTGGAATATTGTAAAAAGTGCACAACCTCAACAACATCATTCAAATGTCACCCTCTGGACTGTAGTTACACCCAGCTCCCAAGATCATGTGCTTACCCAGATTGTTGTGTGCTGGAGACATGGGGTTTGGTGATAAGTTTGGAGAACCTGAAAATCAAGGTGGGATAATTACTGCTATGGAATCTGCACCAGGAAAATCACGCACAGGATCTGCAGTGCTGCCCAGGCTTGTTGGAGGGACAACCCACTGCTCACTGAAGTCTCACTTTTGACACTGTAGCTTCTCTGATGTTTATTACTCCTTACAGGAGCTTTCAAATATCAACTTGCTGCCCCTTCACAGGGAATTCACTGAAGCTTAACCCATTCATTTTCCTAACTGAGCAGCACTTGGCTGTTTTACTTTCAGGTATCATCCTGACAAACCCAGTTACCTGGGCACTAAGAGCTTGGGTGTACATTGCCAGACAAAATGTAATTAAAACCGTAACACTTTATATCCCCAGTCCTGCTGGGTTTGGGACAATGGAGTATTGGATCGGGTTACACAGATCTGACCAAAAAGCTTTCAGAATTTTATCCTCAATCACGTACATTTGCCGCAAATTCTGACCATGTATTTTCAATATCTGCACTTGGATGTCCCATGGATGCAGACATGTGGTGCAGCCAATTTTTACTTTTCCTTTCACACTGCTCTGAGCTGGTTTCTTTCTTTTTTTCTCTTTAGTGAGGGAAGTCCATGACATCTGAACATTTATATGGGCTATTTGAACATAATATATGGATTACCTGAACATAAATTAGGTACCCTCATTCCAAACCTGGCTACTTCTTTTTGTGGCAATGAGAGAAAACCTGGACATTCAACTTTCTTTGGGATACAGCGACTAAATTAAAACCCCAAAGGTGACTCACCTGCATCCATGCTGGGGTTCATCTGGTGGTCACTGGTTTCTCCATCCTCACTCAAATAGCCTGGAGGAGGGGTCTCTGGAGGCACAAAATCATCACACTGTCAGTGCAACCGGAAAGTCTGGATTTTAAGCACCAAAAACATTCACTTTGTCATTCACAAGGAGCTCAAATTCTTTTTTATTACTTTTCTTTCTCAAGCTGCTGGAGGGAGGAGCCAGCACAGCCAGGGTGATATCCATATTTGTGAATAACAGAGGAGGGGGAAAACAAAAAAATCTGGATTTTCAGTCCCATGAAACTTTAAGCCATGGAGGCAGTTTTCTGTCCACATATTTCTCCTCTCCTGGAGTGCAGCTGCATAACTTGTCCATGCAAATAAGGTGTAAATTGCTTGTAAAAGAGCTACATAAATAGAAGAGCTCAATTCCATCAGAAATTTAGAGAGTTTTACTCAAAATGGCTGAATTTCATTCAAATCTCGACCTGGTAAGGGAACATCCAGTTTAGATTTCACAATAAACTGGGGATGTACCACTGGATGAAGAGGTGAGTTTAAAACCAACAAAACAAAGCCATGAACAGCACTGTTGGGTGCCCACATTTACAACACCCAGCTATTTTTGCACAGGTTCCCACTCTGTAGCTCCAGAGGAATGAAGGAAAGAAAGATTCCCAGTGTGGGATCCCCAGCCAGGATTCCCTGCTCTCTCTGACCCTTCCCTCTGCTCCCTGTATGGAAGACACAAGGTACCTGGAATGTAGTTGCTCTGGGGCTCGATACCTGCTGGGAAGTTAGTGTTCTCTGGGATTGAGTGGCTGTAGTCGTCCAGGGGCGGGAATTCGGCCGGAATCTCCGTGTGCCGAGGCACCAGCACCGGAGGCAGCACTGGGAAGAGAAAACAGGGAACAGCTTTAAAATAAAATGAGTGAAACACCAGAAAACAAGGAGAAACCAGTTTGGAGTAACAGCCTTAGATACATGGAACACCCAGTGGCTCACTAAGGGACAGGATTTGATGTTTGCTTCTGGAATAAGAGCAGTAGGAGAAGATGGTGTTTATTCCCAGCAGGTCTCAGCCAGGAATGGATACAGCTTATCATAGCACACCTGCTCTCTCCAGAAACAGCTCTGCTTGAAAAATTATTTAAGAGAAGTTGCACCCCATGATTTCCAAGGAATGAGTTTCCCATAGGATGGAGCAGGCAGGTGGGATTAGCATAAACATCCTGCCTGGCTCTGCAGATCTGTGCTGACACGCAGCAGAAGCTGCTGCAGCTCCAGATCAAAGTCCCTTCCAGAGGCAGGAGGAGACTCCAGAACAGAGAGCTGGGAGCTGTTCTTAGACCCAGCTCAACAGTTTATCCTTAATTTAACACCAGCAGTGAGGGATGCACAGAACACTGGCATGGTTCCTGCTGGGAGTTGTTTGCATACAATGCCACACTGGGAACCTGGAAGCTGCTCACTTGGACTTCATCAATTCCCAAAGGTATTTTCCCCCTGAGTGCACGTTCATAAATTATTCTACTCAATACAGTCAGGGCTTATCACCAATAACAGACCCCCTGTGCCTGGGAATGCCCTCGGAGATATCTCCTGCTGCAGGGGAGGCTGAGGACGGGCAGGAATTGCCTGGGAATGCCCTTGGAGATGTCTCCTGCTGCAGGAGAAGCTGAGGAGGGGCAGGGCTGTGGTGGTACCTGGGGTCTCCACCCTCTGGTAGTGGTAGGGGTTCACACAGACTTCATCTTTCTTCATGTTGAAGGCGAACTCGCACATCTCCATGGCGCGCAGCTCGTGGTGGCTGTGCAGGTCCGGCCAGCGCCACAGGCGGCAGTAGATGACGTGGGGGAGGCCCTTCCTGTGGGACACCTGGAGCCGCCCATCCAGGGATCTGCAGCACAGCACAGGGAGGGTGGTTAGCCCGGGATTAGCACAGGGTGGTTCTATGCTGGCACAGTCACCAACACCCGGCACTGCCAGGAGGCCGCTGGTCCCCGTCTTCAGGGCAAGGATTTACCTCCAAGAGCAGTAAAATCGTGGAATTACTGAATGATTCAGGTGGGAAGAAACTTTAAAGCTCATCCTATTCCACCCCCTGCCAGGGAATGGACAGCTTCCACTATCCCAGGGTGCTCCAAGCCCCGTCCAACCTGGCCTGGGACACTCCCAGGGATCCAGGGGCAGCCACAGCTTCTCTGAGAATTCCATCCCAGCCCCTCACCACCCTCACAGGGAAGAATTCCTTCCCAGTATCCCATCCATCCCTGTCCTCTTTTAGTCTGAATCCATTCCCCCTTGTCCTGTCTCTCCAGGCCCTCGTCCCAAGTCCTTCTCCAGCTCTCCTGGAGCCCCTTTAGGCACTGGATGAAGCATCCACAACAAACAATATTTTTTCATGTAACAGCCCTGCTCTGGATTTATTTTTATTTTTGAATATCTGGATTTTTTAAACTGATTTCATGGTTCACTATGAGGCCGAGACAAAAGCTACAGCCAGTAAGAACACAACAATGTAGCAGCACTCCTTAAAACACTGACACCTGCCCTAAACAACCAGGGTGTTTGCACAGCTCTCAGCAATCTCTGCTGTGCTTCGAAAGGTGTTACATCTTAAAACGTGTGCTAATAAACCTGGACTTTTAAAACACAGATACATGAATTTTCACTGAGACAAAATCCAATATAGATACCTTTAATGTAAATTTATCTACTATGTCTATATAAAGTTCAGGACCCTTACAAACAACCAAGGCTTCCAGTTTCATTTTCCAAGTTGCAGCTTGAAAGCAAATAAGAGTTTTTACAGCATTGTTTATTTTTATTTTTACATCTACCCTGTGTCTCCTCCAGTTCACTTTTCACCTAATCGCAGCCTCATCCCAGAAAAGCCTCTTCCTAGCAAACCTTCCTGGGAAGCAGGACAAGAGTGCTTAACTCCTCTCCAGCAGAGGAAAAAGCTGGAGCAGGGTCTCCTCTGTGCTGGATGAATGGGAACGGCCCCCAGGCACTTCCTTTGAAGTCCAACCCTTCATTTCCCTTGCTTTTCCTAATGACCCAAATGAAACACTTCAGGGCTTTGGTGAAATGAAATACTTCTCTTTTTTAATTTGTCAAAGAGCGAAAAAAATAAAGAAAATTGAAATTTTACTCGGAATTATTTCCCCTGGTTCTTTGTGTTGGCAGGCGAGTTAGCAAAACCAAACAAACCCAAAGCAAAACACACAAACAATTACTCCAAAGAGGTTGGGCTCATCTTGGCAGCTCTAAGAGAGTTTTCCTAAAAGCTCCTCTGGCAGAGCTTGGTACCACACACACCTTTGCAAACACTGCTATAAGAGCGAAGGCAAAACACAACTGATTCCAGCCAAAACTGGGGGAATATTCCCAAGGAGAGTGCCAGTGGCTAGGCATGAGCTTCTGGGGAAGGTGGGAATTTTGGTGCTGATTTCACTGGAACCAAGACTGGAGTTATGTGACTTCAAAACGAATCAGGTTGGGAAAAGTTTTTAAAAATAGATAGGAAAAGTGTGAAAATATTCACTGACTTTAGCAAAAAGAGAGGAGGTTGAGACAAGGAATAAACCAGGAATGCTTCTCCATTCCCCTCATCTTTGCCTGCTTGGCAGCATATCTTGCACCCAAGTGGGGAGAAAGGAGAAAAAAGAAGACTCAGAGACAATATTCCAAGTATGCCACAGGAAACACAGCTGTGGGAAGTGTTATTCCTGCTCCCAGTCTCCATCAGCACATGGACGTCGTGGATTTGGGTTGAGCAGCTGAGGTGGGGCATTAACACAACATGTGTTTGACTTTGGGGTTATTTCCAAGGATGGGGCTCTCCCAAATTCCCCAACAACAGACTTCCCAATCAGCTGGAGGGGAAAGGGCTCTTCTTCCCATCATCCCAGGGCTCTGGCATGGATGCTGCCCAAAGCGCAGAAAGAGATGGAATTCTCTGCACTCTTATCTAAAGAAACTTGTTAAAATGACAGAGCCATCTGGTTTATTTTCAAGTCCAGCAACCTCCCCCTCTCCCCTCTCCCCTCTCCCCTCCATAAGGAGATAAGGTAAAAGGAATTCTATTTCCCCAAAGCCCTGGGGGTTCATTGGGTTTTTCTGGTTGAGAAATCTCTCCTAAGGCTCCCCACTGAGGGACTTGGGACAAAACAGCATCGTCTGCACGTCCTTGGGAACGTGGCTGAGGAACAGGGCAGCTCCATTTCCTCCTGCTGTCCTGCCCTAACCCTCCAGGAGCATTTTCCTCAGCCCTTAAGGAATACTTTGTCCCAAGGAACAAATACTTGGTGTGGCTGAGACAGGACAGGAGATGAGAGGAGCCAACACTGTGCTCTGCTCCGGGCAGCCCCAGGGGTGACCCCAGCACGTGTCCCACATCCCTGTGCAGCAGAGCCATCCCACAATAAACTCCAGGGCACACCCAACTGCTTCCCTCTCCTGGTCCTGTTCTGAAGGATAGGCTGATCCCAAAGGCTGATCCCAAACCATCTGAGAGCTGAGAACGTCCAGATTTCATTAAAATTAGCAGAATCTACACCCAAGTTTCCCCTGGGATGCTGAACTGTTCCTCCCTTTTACCTTCCCTTGAAACAGCCTGGGCTGAGCAGCAATCCCTGTACAACTGCCTTGATCTATTTATTATTCCATACTATTTAACAGGATTTCTTTTAAAATTATCAGTATTCCTTGGGCAAAATTTAGTACTGGATTGTTCCCTATAAAATCAGCACAATTTATGCTGGTGGGACACTTTTTCATCCAAATATTTCTACACTGCATGGAGTCCTTGAGAACCAAAAAACCCCTCAGGCTGAGCACCTTTAGGATGGATCCATCTTTACAATCTATTTCCCAGGAAAATTTACCCCACAAAGCTGCCTCTCCAAGTCCAAATGCTGCTCAAAGAGCAAAGGGCATCGGTGAGGCTTTAATAGCAAAACCACAGAGGGGAGGGAAAGGAATGACAGAAACACTGAAGCTTTATTTTTAAACAATCTGTTTGAAAAAGAGTGAGGATTTAACAGGAGAACATTGCACAACCTGAATTTGATTTCCAGGCCTGATTGGGGTTTTGCTGGTTGTTTGGGGGGGGTTGTTGTTGTTGGGGTTTTTCTGTTGGGTTCGCTCTGTGGCTGCTTTTTTTAACCATATTTAATTTGTAAGATCCTGGATTGCGAAAGACGAAAAACCCACCCCGCGTTCTGAGAGATTTTGGTTATTTTATTTATTCCTCTTTGAGCATTTTGCAGCTATCTTTAGATGGATACTGAAACTCTTCCTTGCACCCGGTTCTCCTGCTTTAAAAGCAAAGCTGAAATCAGGGATGCAAAAATCAGGAGTGTAAATTAAGCAAAGTGATCTAAACAATTAAATATTTTTGTTCAGGTTGGAAAACTTCATGTTTACTCCATTAGAGATCCAGTCCCTTCCCTTTCCCATCAGTTTTATATCCCTGTCATTAATCTTCCAAGAGAGCAAAATGCTGAAAAACTCAAGTATCCAGTAACACCAACACGTGCAAAAGGGGAGAAGGGGGAAAAAAAAACAATCAGGAAGCAAAAGTTGAAATTATTCATTTTAAAAACCACGAGCAGGAGCTGGTTTTTAAACCCATGACTAATAAGTTGCCAGTTGCTCTAAAATTCACCAAGAACTGTGGCCACAGGCTGTGATTTTCTCCTGAGCACAAAACATGATAAGTAGTTCCTTACTAGCCCTGCATCTGGGCTACACCAGGAAAATTAGCATTTATTCTTGTAGCAGAATCTGGCTTTTGTGAGCAGAGCTCTGTAATATCCACAGGGCTTCACTGAGCAGTTGGATAAAATCTCAACTTTCCCTCAATAGTGGCCAAATCAACAAGAGTGAATAAAAAAATGACCCATGCAGCACATTTGTAACTCCAAAGCTGATCCTTTGCCATCTCTTTCCCCTCAATTTGCTCAGCATCACTGAATTTTCCAGTTTCTGGGGCACTTTTAACAGCGCTGTCATTCCAGTTCTGGAAATAGAAGTCCCCATGTCAAGCTGAGGTTTGCAATGCACTGCCAGAGAGGAAACTAATAATTAATACTCCTGTTTAACACTTAGGGTTTATAGAAGATTAAAATAATTAACAGATTTGTAATTTTCAACACATGTCTATGGAGAGGGGAAGTTTTTACAACCTTCAAATGAATGGGGTCGAAGGATTTTCCCAAAGCAAAAAAAAGTTTGTGGCAGAGCCAAGACCAGGAATGAGGAATGAATCTCTCCCTCAATACTAGCAACGATCACCCCTGTTTTGTGCTGGTAACTCTCTTATCTGCTTTTTCTTCCCACTAAAATCCTCCTTCGGATTTGGAAGGAAACCACAGATCCTCCACAAAACCACCCACAGCATCAGGTAAAGATCTGAAGGGTGAAGAGCAACTCCCATTTTCTTCTGGTGCTGCAGAAGTCTTCTGCACAAGTCTCATTTGTTCTGTGTTTGAAAAGGAGCTGATAACAGAAAAATTATCAGTATCTCTTGTGTAAATGTTTTTTTACCTGCCTACTTCCATCCCAGTCTTCTCTACGGCTTTGCAGCCTCCCCCTTCCCCCTCTCCAGAGCTGAAGAACTCCAGCCCTGGGAGTTGATGTCAGGATCAGATTATGACAGCATGAGTCATTTATTAAGATTCCAGTAAGCTCTTTAGCAGGTGCCTTGAGACCATATTTTTCAGAGTCTAATTTCACATTCAGACATAAGTACATTTTATTGGTTTACCATAAACTCTCTGCCTATTGTTGCTGCTCTCCCGCTCCGCTGGTCCTGGATCCACAGAGCCGTGTCCCCTTCCACTCTCACCTAACACCTCAGTTTAATTTACATTTCTTTAAAGCTATGCAGAGATCTCATTTTCTCATAGATCATCAACTATTTTTTCCCTGTATTTTTTACTGATCTCTGTTATTTACACCGCCTCTGTTTCTGCCCCAGCCACAGAACATTGGTTGGTGACTATCAAACCCAGCTCCCTCTCCTCTATTTTTAGCCATTTTGTAATTTTATGCCCCTACATCTCTTTCAGCTCCTCCTTTTCCTGATAGCCAGGAGCACAGAAAACAGATAAGATACCCCAGAGACCCAACCACACACCCTCCTACCCTAGAAAGGACAGAATATATCCTAAGGCTTAATCATAAACCCACTTCCAAACTTCCTAACATGCATTCCTATATTTCTGCCTTTTCTCCATAGAAAATAAGGGATAGAAGTGGAATTTGAGGCTGTGTTTCTGTAGGTATTGCATCCCAGGCACCTCTTAAATGTGAAATCCAGTTTTTCGAAGCAGTCCTGGTCCTTTTATTTCAGCAAAGTTTATTGGCCCAGATCTGTGTCAGACTCATCTAAATTTATTTGTGCTTGGGCCTTAAGGGTGCAGGGAGTGGACACAGGAGAGGTTTCTGAATGTGCCTTTTTGAAAAGTCATTTATTAGAGCTCGTCATTTCTTCCCAGAATCTCGTATTTAACTCCAATGCTGAAATCCAAAACCCAGCACACTTTCATCCAACCAAACCAGCAACTTCCTCTCTCCCAGGAGATTCCAGGCATACTGATGGGGCCGTGTGTAGGGATGGGCAGGGCAGTTTCCTAAGGAGAAAAGGGACGGATGGAAATGCCAAGGAAATTCAGATAATCTTCCATAACCCAGAGAGCACCCAAAACAAAAGCATTTTAAGAAAGACTGAATTATTGGAGCACATGGCAACCAAAATAGAAAAAAGGCAAAAAAAGCTGCTGTAAAACTCAGTTATTCTGTCAGCTTCCATGGTACTTACACTGATTTACATTTAATATGTAGTTTCTATGTGTATCTTCTGGATGCTGTAGGGGAAAAAATCCTATTTTCACTGAAATCAAGAGAGTTCTGCAAATTAGCATCAGCTGCTGATATAACCCAGATAAACCAGAGCGAGAGAACCCAGAAAAGAAAGGAAAAAGAAACTCATGTGCTGCACGGTGTTTGGACAGAAGCCTCACACCAAGAACTGCTGCCCCAAATATGTGTGTGCTAACAAAAGCAAAAGGGATTATAAGAGGGAGTGTGGAAAAACGACAGTTTCAAGACCTTGGCCTCCCCTTCACAATATATACAATTCCCAATGCCTTCAACAGAACCTTCATATAAATACCAGAGTCGGAACTGGCTCCTCTGACAAATGTTTGTGCATTCTATCAAGTTGGGACAAAGCCAGCATTTCTTATGGAAACATTTCTGGTGGTCCTGGACAAAGAACATGTTTACTTTATAGCAGATATAGCTAAAAATACACTGTGCTCCAGCCTCCAATTATCTTGTTTGGAATAGTTTGAGGCTACTCGAGGTTCGTTGCTGTTATTTTCTTTATTATATAGTGAAAACGTTGCTGCTTTTCCTGTAATTTGAAAAGCAGCTATTTCCAGGTTTGCCATCTGTGTTTGGACCTCCCCCGCATGGATAATGAGATCCAGGGTGAAATTTTCCAGAGTGCCCATCTCCCATTTTCAAAAGCAACTTAAGGCAGAGATCAGTGCTCTGCTGGAATTACACAGGCCTTTTAAATCTTCCCTTAATCCCACTGGCTCTGTGTTATATTGCTTTTCAAGCTGGGTTAGCAGCCACTCAGATATGTAATTATTTGCACAACCAGTAGCAATTAACAGCACACCACAAACAAGGGGACCTGGTCCCACAAACTTCCTCCAACCTCCTCCCCAGCCCCTCCGCAGGGATGTCCTTTGGGATCCATCCCACACGTGCTCGGATGCTCCGTGAGGGGATCTGGTCTCCATTAGGCTGCTCTGCTTTAAATAAAATCCAGTGTGCTTACAAAAACCTTTCTGGCTTCCTTATCAGTCTCTCCCCTTTTCCCAAAGAATTATCCACCTCTCTTTTCCAAATGAGGTTTCCCAGCCCCAGCATCGTAGTGAATCAGTTCTGGGTGAATCACTTCCCATGTGCAGCCTGTGTGCTTCATCCCAGAGTAGATTCCCACAGGCTTTCCTCCCTAATCCCGATGACACAGAGCTACCCAAATAAACCCCGGAGTTTCCACGCGGAGTTTCCACAAGGAGTTAACAGAAGGTGTGTGCTGAGGTGAAAAGGGTAGTGGAAGAAGGCTCTGTTAATTTTATAACTCTGTGAGTCACCAGCGATGCAGGAGAAATTCAGCTCCAAAAGCAAACCCAAAAGAGTGGGAAGTCTTCGGGGAGTGCTGCAGATTTCAGATGAAACGCCTCATTAAAGGCTCACACAAGTTAATATTTTACAGTCTCTTCAGTCTGTAATTACCAGTGAAATCAGAGACTCTGCAAAAGTCCGAGTGTGTTTGGAGGAAAAACTTTGTAAACTTCTCTGTCTCATAATCAGCTTTTACAACACCTCTGAGGAGGCTGAGGGCAGACAGGAGGTGCTGGTGCTTTTGGGGTTGTTACTCTGATTTGGGGGCTGGTTCTGTACAGTAAGAAAAAGGGTTCTTTGGACCAGAGAGGTGGAAAAGCTTCAGCTGAAATATTTTTTTCCCCCACCTCAAACTCTCAGCAGCAAAAAGGAAGCTGTGTATGGGGCCTACCTGAAAGCTTCCTTTCTTCCTGTAACTCTCCACAGCAGTGGCAAGGGTTGTTTTCAGGCTGCCACTCGCAACAGAAGTCACTCCCTCAGACACCCCCTCCAGCAAAGATAATTATCTTATTCATGGAAGCCAAATTCTGCTTCCCTAAATTACAGATTATGTTTTTAAAAACTGAGAAACTTTGAGAAAAGGAGGGGGAAGATTATCTTATCTTCCCCATGCTGCAAGACATGAGGAATACTCTGCTCACCAAAATGTGATTTTTCTGTGGTGCTGCTGTGTGGATGCACCATTTCCCTCTCTCCTTCACTATTCCCTGCACTCGTGCTCCGGACGTCTAATTCCAAAGCTGAGCTCTGACTAATGCAGGATGTGTGGGAGAGCAGCTCCATGAATAAGAGCTCTCCAAAGCACCAGGATCACGCTAAGTCACTCTTATCACCCAAACAGGATCTCCAGTGTGTTCGTGCACAGGGGCCTTCCTGTGAGGGTTTGATCATTGCTATTGCTCCATGGAAATCCAGCTGGGGTGACATAAAATGCAGCAGGAAAAAGCAAATGGCTGAAATCAACATAAACAAACACCTTATTTTCATGTAAATGTCAGCAGTAATGAAAGCTTGAGGCAAGAAATGATTAAAAAACACTCCAGAAAAAAACCCAGCATGAAAACAGGTCACCTTTCAACCACCACAGGACACAGAACTGTTCCTAAATGAGATGTTTTTCAAAAATTTTCCATGAGGTGTCCATTACGAACAGCTGAAAATATCAACTGCATCCAAACTCACACTTAAGGAACAGAGAGCCATTTCAGGTACCTTTCCTGTTGTCAGCGCCTCCTTCCCTCCCTTCAAACTCACAAGAATATCTGATATTCACATCCTGGGAACCTCACTGGATAAATGCTTAAACATTGAGCTTAAACCAGATCTTGAGCTTGCCAAGAAGAGGGAATGAGGAGGGACGCAGACTCACAGGTAAATATTAGTTTGTACTTGAAAAAGCCAGAGCGCATTTTAAATCTGCTTTTGATTTTCATGCCAACCACACATCGTCCTCTGTCGACCACTGGAAAGCCAAGGTGACACGGGGGGACAAGCACCTGGTGTCTCTGGCAGCTGCTCCAGGGGGACAGTGACACTGACAGCCAAATGATGGGAAATGGCCAGCAGAATTCCAGAAACAAGGGATGTTTTTCTTCCTAATTTCCCTTCTGGCCCCTCCTGGCTGGTGCCTTCAGTGCCAGGCACACAGGAGGTGGGCTGGGCTGTGTGTGTGGTTCTGGCACCCTCCGAAGGGCCAAGGAATGCTGTTTGGGAATGCTCTCCTCCTCCTTGCTCCCACACAGGCTTCACACCACCACCTTCCTGGGCAATAATGCCAGATAAAGCCTGGAAGCTCTTTGAAGCCATAGAAGAGATTCCTCCTGGCCTGAAGCAGCAGCCCAACACCCTCTGCTGTGCCCTGAATGAGAATCCAAAGACAAAACAATTTCCAGTTCTTTCAAATCCTGAAGTGTTTTCAGCATTCTACAAGTGCACAAATAGATCTGTCCATCTCTGTGGTGCAGCCAGGATGAGAGGGACACCAAAACTCTGCGTGACAGCCAACATCAACATCCCAGCACTTTGATGTCACCATGAGACCACCACCGCTCGCTCCAAATCAAAGTTCCGGGGGAACTTCTGAGCAAGCCATAATCACTGTGCAGATGAAATGCAGACAGGAGACCCAGGAACACCACCCAGCTCCTCTAAACCAACTCGCTGAGGCACAGAGGGGTAACACTCAATTATGGCTTTTTTCTGTCTCCTCTGGAGCAGCAAAATGCACTTGCTGGGTGCCTGGGTCAGCAGTGACTCAGAGAACAGAGGGCCTTCCACTGAATCATCCACGGTTTTAAGCACCCTCCAGGTTCTGTTGATGGGAGATGTCTCACTACCTGCACCTTCCCTAAATACTTCCTGGGCTGTCCAGGGCAAGAGAGTGAGGGACACAGCACAGACCAAGGGTGCAAATGAGCAGGAATGCTCTGGGAATACCTAGATGCTACAAAAGGGAATAATGGCTGTACACAGAGCGAGCAGCCCTGCTCACTCCCACAGCATGTGAGCACAGACAGAAACTACACAAAGATAGGGTAACAATGGGATAAGTCACAAATATTTGACTTCACAAGTCAAGACAGTTTTCTTTCCCCTCCCCTCGTGACTAAGCCTTTGGTCCACACACCCACTCCATCCTCAAAAAAACAACTCCATGAAACAAATGTGATTGCTCTAAAATACACAGAGGCAATGACCAACCAGCCTCCCCCTCACAGCACTCAGCCTATTTACTAAGAGTCTGCACCGTCTGCTCTGTTTGTAACAGGATCCAACTCCCCCTCTCAATGAGACATTAAACACCAGCAAGTCCAACTCCTCTCCACTTTCCTTATTCCATTCCCAAACCTCTCAATCTGTAGACAACATCCTTCTCCCAGATGAACTTGCTGCAATCACTCCTAGCTGCTTCCAGAGGAAGGACACTGCAGTGGCCAGTGCGCCAGCTGATCCCAAACCAGCACTCAACTCCATGGCAAGGGCTGTGCGAGAGGCTCTTCCCTGGGGGAGAGCACAGGCAGCTCCACGCTCTGCCTCCCAGCATCCCTAAGCCCGTGAGCTCAGGCTTTGTGCCATGCCTTAACGGGTTAAACTAGCAGAGAGGAGATTTGGATTCAACATAAGGAAGGAATTCTTGCCTATGAGGGTGGTGAGGCCTGCCCAGAGAAGCTGTGGCTGTCCCATCCCTGGAAGTGTCCAAGGCCAGGTTGGATGGGGCTTGGAGCACCCTGGGATAGTGGAAGGTGTCCCTGCCCATGGCAAGGGGTGAAATGGGATGGGATTTAAAGTCCCTTCCCACCCAAACCTTTCTATTGTTCTCTGATTCTGCACCTCAGCTGTAACTCACCTGTGTCTCTCTGTGCTGCCCAAGCACTGCTGGGGGAATGGCAAAGCCACTGCCTGCACCTGCAGCCAGAAACCCCAGGTTCAGCCCCATCCTGGCAGAGACTTGCTGCATCAAACCTTACTCTAGAAAGCGACTCACCATCCTGAACCACTGCTCAAGACCACCCCTAGTACCCTTCCCAGCCATTTTCTGTTTGATACATTTTCCTACACACAATTTAAGGAAAAAAGCCTCCCAAAATCCAAACCTCTGAAGCAAGTAAAGCCCTAGCCCTTCTTTTTCCTTTTAGCTATCAAAACAACTTGCCTGTCCTTATGTCATCCCAGCTAATCTCTTCCTCCTCTCTGGCACATCAGATAAATATCTTGTTCCTCCAACCCATCAGAAAACACAGCTGCTAAAATTATCACTCTGACCCATCAATCACCCTCCTCTCTTACACTGTCCCGTATCTTCTCCAAGATACTAAGTTCAAAACCTTGTCCTCAAGGCACTCCAGCCCTCTTTATAACACACTTGAGAGCTCATCCCAGCAGCAGCTTCTCCCAAATTCCATGTCCAGACTGGACATCCCCCATATGCTTCCCTTTGGCTTCACCTTCCCTCCCACCTCGGCCCCTCTCCCTGCTTTTGGCAGCTTTCAGCATTACAGTGGCGTAGAAATTCCTTCCAGCCCTGAAGAGATGGAAGGATGATCCTTCACCATCTCATTTCCTTGGGAAGGCTGATTAAACTGAGAGCACCCACCAGGATCAACAAGATGCAAGCAGACAAAAAGGTTTGCAGGGAGCAGATAGTGCATATTATTGAAGTAATTAATACAGCCCATGGTTACAGTTTTCCCTGGATATTCCCAGGAGTACTGCCTTGCATCTCTGAGCCTGCCAGCTCCTCAGTACAGGGACAGTCTGTATTTTCCCCCCTCTTCTAAAGCAATAAGCACGTTCTTGGCAGCTAAATTATTAATAAGGAACAAATGGTAATTGATTTATAGATGAGCCTGAAAAAGGATTTGTTTTCTCCAGTCTTTTAAGTCACCATGCCCACACGGCTTTGGCTTTGTGCTGGTTCCGTCCCCTCCAACATGTCCCACTCAGACCTGTAATGCAGCACATCCAGCTCCAAATGATCTGTGGTTATGTGACCCCTTTGCCTCTGTTGTATCTGACCACTGACCAGATATTGCAAAAGAGAAACAAAGTACTCATTGTTCCTCCTCTCTCCCTCTCTTCTCAGCCGGCAAGAAAAAGCTTAACTGGATTAGTTCTTAAGATTTTATTTTTATCCTATGTGAGCTTGTGAAAAAAAAAAATACTCATGGAAAAGATGAGTTTTGAATTCAGGCTTTGAATATGCTGAGCTTGGGGAATTAGCTCTGAGTGCTGGTGGAAAGTTCCACAGTTCTGGCCCAGGACTTCACACCAGAAGTCTCTATCCTGCTCCTCAGAGCACGACTTTCTCACATTTCAGCTCCAGCACTTGCAACAACAATCTGCACTCCTGGTTTGCTGCCTGACCTGAAGATCTCCGGGAAGGTCTTCCCCCTGCATGGATCTGGGCTTCCTTGTGAGACAGGCGGGAGGAGCGGCCCGGAGAGCAGCTACTCCACAGGCTGTTGTGTTTATTGTAATTACCAGCACCACACACACACCCCACTGCTTTCACAACATTCCCCACAACTTGTTTGGCACCAAGGACCGATCAGCAGCCAGCCTGCCACAAACTCAGCCTTTCTGAGGCAGACCCGTGGCTTTACTGAAAGCAACCCAAAGTTTGTTTCTAGAAACATTATGGAGATGACCTGTAAAATACAGCACTGCTGCTTAAAGGCTGGCTGAATCCCAAACAATGGGAGCTCTTCCATGAGGCAAAAAAAGACCTTCAAAGGCTTGTGGGCAAATATACTGTCACTGAATATTTTGTCAGGGAAGCAAGAGCCTAAAAATATAACAGGAGCAGATAATGCAGTGAGACAGCCCGGCGCACATCCTGCCTGTGCTCTGTAAACACCCCGATGCGAACTGGCACCATTGTACAAATCAGGCCACCCATACCAAAAAGTAGGACAGTGGTTTGTGATCAACTGCAGCTTCCATCCCAGAGCCCCTGTGCTCCTCGCCCCAGAAATCCCGCTCTGTTTGGGAAGAGTGGTGGGAAGCTCTGGTGGGAACGTGGCTGGGTTGTCTCAGGAATTGGGAAAGGTGAGGAAATGGCACTTTGGGGTCCCATGCCTGCACCCAGAGCTGCACCATGTCCTGCCCACAGCAGGAAACCCAGCCTGGGGATGTGCTGATTCACCACAGGGCTGTAATTCTGAAAATACTTCTCCTCCTCCTCCCTGCCAGGGCAGGGCTGTTGCTATCTCCTTTCTCTCAGCACAAATCAAAGATAAAACACAAGTGCCCCGGGTAACTGGAATACATCATATTCTGCATTCCTTGCTCCCATTTGCAATATTTGGGCTTGAAGGGGAAAATATTTTATTTAGCATAAATGAGAGAATGGTAAAAACCACACCAGATTGAAAAGAGTGAGGCTCTGGGGACACAGTTCTCCAACAGAGCAAAGTGAGATGAATTTCTTTTCTAGCAGATATAGCTTAGCTAGATTTGGTAATTAAACCCAAGTTCTCGAAACCTTCAGCTGCTTTTTAAGTGTTTTATTCTTATCAAAATGGTCCCCACTGCTCCCAATGCTTTTCTGTAAATACATGTGGCAGGTCCCTCCTGTGCAAGTGTGCAAGGACCCTGAAACACTCCAGGAGTTCCAACACCACAAAAGCAGATGTCAAAACTTGAAATCATTAATGCAGTTATGCATAACAGTCCCCAAAACAAGAAGCCCTAAACGAGCCTAGGGTAGAACACAGGAGCATTCAGACAGTGTAATCTGTGTTCAGAACCCCCGTGTGCCCAGAGCTATGGAAAGTTCTCAGGTGGAAGAGGGGATCCAGACAGGCAAACAAAAGCAGGGCTCCCCAAACCTGAAAGGTTTGTTGCCTTCCAGGAGAGCTCTGCAGCCAAACCTGTGTGTGCTCATTTGCACATGGAATGAATTCAGCAAATTCCATTCCAGCCCTTCACACCACTGGCTCTTGAGGATGCCAACTGTTTTATGGCAGCACCCACTAAGCCCTCCTAAACCCCAACCAAATATCAGGGCTAGTACACAATCAGCAGAAGAGAGAAAGTCCCTGACCCAGGAATTTCCATTTCCAGCAGGATGAACAGGTAAATGAGATGGACAAACAGGAAGGAGCAGTTATCCCGGGAAGGAGCAGTTATCCCAGGAGCAGTTACTGTGTACTGGGGTGTGAAGTGGCTTCGTGGGGAAAAGAAATTAAAAAAATCCCCATCCCATTCTTCCTGCGGCAATTAATCAGATTTCACTTTCAAAGCACGGGTGCTAAAGTCCAGGTGAGCAAATCCTGGGAAATACTTGGTTTCTTTTTGCAGGCAGGTAAAGAAAACAGGGGAAAATACATGCTAGGAGATAAAAAGATACATTTTTCTGAAAATCAGAGTGGCATCAGGAAGGGAAGGCTGTGGGGAAGTATGTTTATGAATAAAGCAAAGAGCATCAATCCTTCCTCCTTTCCTCTGCTGATCACCCTTGATAAATTATCATGACTCTTTCAGGGTTTCTTTTAAAATCTGGTTTTTATTATTACTCTTATTTTTAAGGAAGACAAGATTGTCTCTGCCTTTGAAACTTCCACAAGGGCCACACACTCCCACATAGAAGGATTTCACTGCTACAAAAGCTCTGGCTGCTCAGCCAGCTACTACTTCATAATAAAAAAAGCAGCATGAATGGCTACAAGAGGCACTAATATGCAAACCATGCAAAAAGGTGACATCGGGTTTTCTTGAGCACTTGATGTTAAGAATAAAATAAAAATTAAATGAAACAAAATAAAATGAAAGAAAGGGCTGGACCAGGGCCAGGGTGCCCAGTGGGGGGAATCCTTCTCCGACCAAGGCTGCTGCATTCCTGACAAACAAGTGAAGGTGCATCCAGTGGCTGTATCAGGTGCTGGCTTGGCAAAAGCATTTCCTGCTAATGGCTTCTTAATTGTTTTCTGACAGACGTGACACATTCCCCAGAGGACTGTGGAGCCAGAAATTTGGAATGCACACTGCCATTTGTCACAGGGGGTGTGGGGCAGCAGCCACCTGCTCCCCAGCCCTGCCATCCCCACCTGCTGATGTGCCAGGAAAGCTCCGAGTGAGGTGCCCAGGGAATGACCCCTCCTCACCCATGTTGGCATTCCAGAGGCCCTGGAATGTGTGGGCATTTGCAGGACTTTGTACATCAGCTCCATTAACTAACTATTCAATCTAAGCACAAGCACGTCCTCAGAGGGCCCTGCAGAATTCCTGGACTGAGGCAGAGCTTTGCTGTGCTCAGTTATGATGAAAGAGACTTTGAAATCTTAAAACACTGCTGTTCTTTCAGATAATGAAGTGTTTTAACAAATAAAAATAACATTTTATTTCAGCCCCAGCAGGCAGTGCTGTCTAAGGTACCTCAAGGCAACAGCTATGAATTCTGATTTAAAGAGAATATTCACCCCACTCTGCTCTATCTGAATAAATGCCAACTTACTTAGCATTTTGCTTCCTGCTGCAAAGATTCCACGGTTGTAGGCCTGGCCCGCGAGATGAGGAAAAACAACATGGAATATCATGTGTCACTTCCTTTTCATCCCATGCAAACCTGGGCTCAGCCCAGGGGTGGGTACAGGCACCCTCCTTTCACCTCAGCTTTCAGGCACAATAAATTAAGAAGGGTGGGCCTCCACTCAAAGCAACTTTTCTTTAAAGCTCTGTATTCATCAAAACCCTTCAGAACAAGTTCATTTGAATATATTTAATTTTACTTGGAGACTGATAATAGCTCGAGTGTATTGCATCATCTTCACTAGAACAGTAATGCCTTTTAAGTTTCTTTTTAGTAGCTGCCTCAGACATGCCTTAGATAATTTTGTTGGCCAACTGAGGACTAATGCAAGACATATTCTACGAATAAATGCATTTCCAGAGCCTCGGTCTCAGAAGGTGATTTTGCAAATGGCCAATGAGAAGTGCCTGCTATGAAGTGTTCCTGGAACTTAAACCACTGATCAAATTCTACCAAAAAAGGCTCAGAGAAATGTTCAGACTGGGTTTATCTTTCCTATAAATGCAAACTACTGCTTTAAAAACAGAACTTTCCCCTAATATATGTGCACTTTCACAGCTTGGGTGAGCTTTTAACTGAGGTGTTAAAAGTCAACATTTCATTTTCTTTCTTGGAACAGTTGAAAAAACTTAAAACCAAAGTTTTCACTGAATGGAAAAGGTAACTCCAAATGTCTTTTCCCTAAAGGATGAAGTTGCACCAGCCTGTGTGAAGGACTCAGTGACACAAAGTTAACACCACTCCAGCCTGCTGTGCTCTAGAAAGGATTTCCCAGCCAGCAGCGTCCTGGTTTTTCCTTATCCAAAAGGCTCCTGATGTTTCCTCCATGGCTGAGGATCCAGACATTTCTGCCCTGGTGGTGGAAATCATTGCACAAGGTCCATGGAAAGGGGAGAAGAGACTTTCTGAGTTCTCTGGGCACTCCCCAACCCCCCAGCAGGGCATTTACTCTCCTGTTTCAACACACTTAATTTGATTGTCCACCTCCTGAAGCAATCCTGGCCCAAGCTGCCCAAGCCCAGCTGGGTTTGTATTTCACCAGTGAAATCCCAATGCACTCTGCCCAAAATTCAGCACAGCAGAAAATGCACCAGGTTCTTACTATCACAGCACTCTAAAAACGGTCTGGTGGATATTTTGGGGAGGGAACAGGGAGTGGAGCCTGGCGCACAGAAGAATTCATTACAATTCTCCTTTGAGATTATTTTGCTCTACTTTGTCACAACATTAAACCTCCTTGACTTACACTTACACAGAATGTTTACAACACGTGGACAAATTTAGTGAGATATATTTTTCAAACTTGATTACTTTCACACAGAGATTCCTTTAAGATATTCCTTTTTTTAAACAGTAAACATCCCAGCACTTTCCATACACACAAGGCTCCAGAATGGCATTGCTGGCAGGTCTTAATGTAGCTGAATGATGGCATTGAGCCCCTGCATTGCTTCAAGGAGAACCTTAAAAATCCCACCAAGGGAAGCCTCAAAAAACACACCAAAGCAGCCCAAAACTCGGGCAGATCAGAAGTGCCTTCCTTTAAATCAGCAGACATTTCAAAGAAAGCACACAATGGTGCTGCCAACTCGCCCTCAATGGAACATTTTGTTTTAAAAGGCTGTTTTACAACGAGGCTGTTTTCTCCTTGTCAGGATCACAGGAATCCTCAAGACACCCGTGCTGGAAGTGTCAGCATTGCACAAAGAGGCTTCAAGGAGGACGGGAGGCTTTCAAACACCTCCTCTGGGAAAAGCCACCTGGGCTCTTTCCAGTGCTGGTGCAGGAGTGCTGTGTTACTCCACCTCTGATGGCATTGCTCCTTGGGCACATTCCTTTGCTGCTCTCATTTTGCTGTGGTTTTCCTAACATCAGGCTTTTATAGGAGAGTTTTGCAGCAAGTTTGTGGGAAATGACATCACCAGCCCTCAGTTCAATCAGTTTAGTACAGAAAGCAGCCTTCAAAAGAGCTTTTAAAGTACATTTTTTGATGGTTCTTTAGTATTTGAAAATAAATGCTAGTGCATCCAAGGCTGTAAAGTTACGTAAAGAACTTCCAATTCAAACATCTGGACACTGATCCATATTCATTCTCTGTGCTGCTAATTAACCACAAGCTGATTTCCTTCAGCACTGTGTTTATTTTAGCAGTATGGTTGTCCTGGAAGGATCCAACTTCCAGAACCCAGCAACAGCCAGGCTCCCTAAAACCAACATCTACGTTCACTGCCACAGTGGAGAAAATTCCCGTGGAATCAGTGGCTTGGCTTCTACCAAGAGCACACATGGTAAGAGGCTCTGGAAGTCTCCAGTCACAAAGAGTGAAATATTTCTCAAGAAGCTGATAATGTTGGCCTTTTGGGAGATTAATCAGGTGTTTCAGTACAGAGCAGAAGCGTGTGGGCAACCAGGAGAGGGCCAGGCTGGGAGAGAGCCTCAGCTTTCCTGTGCCACCGGTCAGAAAACGGCCACATGTCACAATTTGTCCCCAAAAAAGCAACTAAACCCCGAGGGAGCACAGAATTCCAAAGGAGCCCTGTGGTACAACATCTGGAACTGGGAAAAGGCACAAAGGAGCAGAGACAGGAAGGCGAGAGGCACAATGTGCTCTTTCTAAAGCAGTGATAAAACGGCACAGAAAGGACAAACCCATCTCAGTGCTGGGGCTGCAGGTTCTGCACAAGACGTTTTGGAGATGATAAATCTGAGGCACCTTGAGAGCAAACTGCCCTGCCAGGAGCTGCACGTTGGGAAGGAGAGCTCAGTTTCCCTGGCACTGACAGGGTGGGAAAGGGTTGTTCTGGACGTGCAGGAGGCAGCTGGAGCCCACTCGCTCCACTGCCAGTCCACTTCCTACTTCTCTTTACGCTTGTCTTTATTCTTCCATGGGATATTAAACATTCATTCCCAGGACAAGCTTCCATGCAGGATGCAGAAAGAGAGCACACTTCTAACCATTGCTGGGCTTGCTTTGTGTTGTTTACAGTGCAAATTGCTTTTTAAATGGCATCTCATGATAGATTACAAACAATGAAATCTTAATGACTGAGTATGAAGGGTGATAAATGAAGGTCAGTGTCACCGTGAGCTTAACTGGTACTAACAGCTCAGCAGCCAGGAGTTACAGAATATTCCAAACTGGAGGGGACCCACAAGGATCACTGAGTCCAACTCTTAACTAAATGGCCGTTATGGCTGGCACAAGACCAAAAATATCAACGTGTATGTTCTCCATTGATTAAAAAAATGGAGATTTTCAGTCACGATGCCCAAAAGTCACACACTAAAAGCAACTTGCTTCGCCAAGAAACCCAACCCAAGCCCCCAAAACAACAAATAGAGAACAAGCCTTGTGAAAAATTGATGGTTTGACCTTGTCAAATTCATGGGCTGCATGTACTCACCACTCCTTGTGGGACCACATTCCCAAAGAACAAGCTCTCCTTCATGTGGGGTGTTACTGATTAAAACAATTTCGGAAGACCTTTTTTATCTCCTTGTTCTTTCTCCCATCAATTGTTCCCTGTGCTCTGGTTCTGTTTCTGCAATCAAGGCCTTTCCCTCTTAACCATGATCCACTTCCACTGGACATTTGGGCTCTGTTTTATTTGTTGGTAGGCAGAGGAGCACAGGGTTTCAAACTGCCAGAAATCCCATGCAGAGCTTTGGGACTCTCCTCTCCCCCCATTAAATTGAAATAAAGTGTGATTCTTGTGATCTTTTTTTTTGCCAGAAGCCCTACTGTTGCTGCAGCAGTATCACTAAGGATGTCTTTTTTACCATGATAAATTAATTAACATTTATAATTGATATAAAGTTATACTGGCAGGCTGTTTAGTTACCTTGGAGAACATCATGAAGCCACAACACTCCATAGTAAAACTCAGCTTTTTGGGGACATTTCCAAGCTTGGTTCAATTCTTAAAGCAGGCTGGAGTTGCCCAGAAGCCAGAGCAACGCAGAACCAGCTTTGCAGGGAACAGCCTCGCTCCCTTAGCAGGGAAGCTGGACTAAAGCATCTCCAGAGGTCCCTTCCAGCCCTGTGGGATTCTGGAATCTCCTTTTCAGTGGGGACTGAGTCCTAGAGCTCCAGACCAGATACCCACTGCTCTCTCCCAGGCTGCTGAGCCAGAGCCTCTCCCCCAAGGATCCTTCTCTTTCACCTGCTGAGAGAGGGAAAAGGGTTCTGCTGGATCCTGGAGCTTAGCAAGGAACGATCACTCTCCCCGGTTTCTTCAGCGGCTCAGCACTGAGTACCCAGCTGGCAGAGCCATTCTGAGTCCCCATCACAGTCACTGTCAGCCTGAGGAAGAACATGCTCCAGGAGGAGCTGCAAAATGCTCAGATTTAGCAGAGTCCTCCTTTTTACACTCCTGCCCTTGCCTGTTGCTGTCACAGCGTGGTCCTGCCCATATGTGCAGGACAAAAAGCCATCTGAAGTGCCAGATCTGCACTAGCAGAGGTACAGTCAAAACACCACATGCCTCTGGTGAAACTCCCACAAAATTAAGTGGCAAATCAGGACACAGACTGATAAAAGATCCTCTGTACTGGGAGGGCACCCTCCCATGAGACAGAGTTATACAAAATAATTGAGCAAAATTATCCAAGTGAAGTCATTGAGAGACCAAACACTTCACCAATAAAATTTTTAAAATACTCACCATTCCAAAATTTAACTCACTGGCTTTACTTCTTTGCCTTAAAAAATACCTGACCAGTGAACTTGTTTACTCACTGCTCTTTTCCTCCTCCTAATCTGCCCATGACTCTTGGCAAGACAGGTTTTGATTCCTTTTCTCCTAAAAACCAGGATTAGTTTCTCTAAAAAAAGAAAAAAATTGAAGTTCTAAGTAATCCTGCTCGATCATCCTCATGCAACCTGCAAGGTATCCAATGCTTTTCCAACTGCTAACACCCCTCCTGGCACATCCTGACCCATTAGCAGTAGGGATTTCCCACCACATTAATCCTTCTTTAGCCACTCCAGGAACCAGTTTGGGTTTTAGGTCGGCTTCCTCTGGGAGCTCTGCAGTTTGCTCCGTCCCATGCCACAGGGATGCTGCAATGCAGCCTCTGCACTGTGCTCTATCCCCAAACACAAACATCGCTCACCACACTGAAATTCTACACAATGTTTTCAAGAGCATTACATTTTCCCTTCTTACACCATTCCACAGCTCAATGCCCACAATAACCTGAAAAGAACATTTTATCTTCAATGTAGTTATGCAATTCTCTGGCCCCCATTTCATCAGACACATCCATTTCTGATACACTTTCACTCACTTATCTCAGTGCCCCACGGAATGATTTGCTCCCTTTGAAAGCAAGGAAGCTGAGGCACAGGGACACTCACAGACCTGAAGGATGACAAGAACAGAAGTGCAACTCTCCCTGTTCTCTTGTGCCAGATGTGCAGTGTTGTTCCCCTATCACGTGTGTGTTCTTTGAAAAAGTAACTGCAACAAGAAATAATAATAATAAACTTTATCTTCTATCTCGCAGTGAAAAGACAGGAAATTCTTCATAATAACTTAACAGCAGTAAAGATCAACATTTATTATATATATGCTATTATAAAATAGACATTTCTAGTATTTCTCCTGGTTGTTACAGTCCTCCTGCCTAAAACCTTGGAGAAGTGTGTTTGTACATCACATGTGCAGTCCTGACATCCCCCTCCTCACAGCACAGCCACCCCTGCTGCACCAGCCAGAGCCCAGGACAGACATACAATCCCAAAAAACAACTCCCTCGTTCCTCTCTGCAGACTTCGGACTTGATCCAAAGCTCAGGAAGAGTTTAGGAAATGCACACAGGCTTTGCATCAGGCCAGGCATGTCTGTGAATGTACATTGCTTACTGTAAGTTAAAAAAAAAACAAAACCCCAAAAAAACCATAAAAAAATCTTCTCACAGTCCAGGGCTTCCACGTCATTGCCGTGTCGCTCCAGCAGTGAATTCTGTAGATTGCCCTTGACCAGTCACCCTCTCTGGGTCTCTCACAGGTCACTGGGAAAATGGAATATCAACTCCTCCCTTGCAAATTTTAATGTCTCTGTCCCATTTATTCTATGTGGTTTGGCAGAATCAAATACATTTTGAATGAGTACGGAGTGAGTCTATACAGCAGCAGTCTCTTATTAATTGGCTGCTATTTTAAAAAAATTCTTTTGGAGTGTCTCTTGTGGGAATTCCGTGTGCTCAGGCTGTGCAGGAGGCCTCCAGGGTTACTCAGAGGAGAAGAGCTCCACTGGAGCCTCTCCAAGAAAGCAAACACAAAACCAAATTGAAGTGCCCACGTTGCAGCATCACACTTCACCAAAAAACCCTTCCCCTTCTGCTGACAAACAGCACAATTTGCCCTTCAAGGACTCAGTAAAACACACGTGAAGCACACGCAGTGTGAAACCACAGTGCTTGGACAACCTGCTCTGAGTGGCACCACTGAAACCGAGGAGTTCGTGGATCTGCAGAGCAAATGTTAGAGCAGAAAGACAAGAGAAAACCCGTCCTCACCACCTGGGCAGATTCTCCACCCAAAGCCCGCAAAGGCAAAAGCTGAGGCTGTCCAGGCTCTCTCCACGTGGGGATCCCATGGGGACTTCCCTCCTCTCCAAGTCACTGACTCCAACTACCCAACCCCAACCTCAGGGGTCCGGAGCAGCTTCACTTTTGCACCCCATATTACTCATGTGCAAATTCCAGCCCAGGCCACAAACACCTCTGCAGCTTTTGGGCTGCCCTGGGGTTTGGGGTTTTCTGGTCAGCCAAGCACACCGGCTGCAGGCACAGCTTCCTCTAAAAAGGGTTTGGCTGAAAGACTTTTAATAAATTTAAGAGCATTAGTGAGAAATCCCCCCATCAATTCTGGCAAAACCAAAATACCACTGGAAGTGACAGCAGACACCAAAAGCAGAAGGGCTCTTATGGCTTAAAAAAAGATTTGTAACCTGCAAGAGTGACAGGGAAGGTGAGGTTTTTGCCAGAACGAAGGATATAGGGAGGTTCCCAGCATGGAGCTGCAGGCCCAAGGGTGAGCACAACAAAGAACGGAGGGCAAGCTCCGCTCGTGGGTCCAAACAGCCTCATCTCATCACAAGGGGTAAAACTGCAGTGATGGCATGGAGTTCATCTCCCCTTTCACAGTTTCCACCAGCGTGTTGGGAAGAAGGCAGCTGGCACACATCTCCCCCAGAGGCTGCCAAGACACAAGCAAACACTCAAAGCTCTGATTAAAAATTCCTCTCGAAGCCAAAACTGAAAGAGTTGTAGCACCTGTGAGAAAGGCAACAGTCATTAACTCAAGAATTTCCCAGCTTGTTAAGTGCTACATTTCTTGACAGTATTTCAAGTGCAGGGCCAAAGCACACCAACATCTGTAACCAAACTCCAAACTAGCAAAAAAACCCACTGAAAAAACCTGCCCCCACATATATGCACATCAAAACCAAGATAAGCACAAAAAGAATAGGAAAAAAAAAAACCATTAAACCACCAGGCAGGAAGATAGAGCAGAAGAGTTTAATGGTGTTTAATAAGAAACATATCAAGGGAAGTGATTTACAGCTGAGAAGTCTAAAAGTTTAGAAGAACAACAGAGTATTAACCCCCAAGGGGAAGATATTTTGATCATATACCTTCTCTGGGGAAAAAAGAAACCAAACAAAAAACTTGTAGGTTTAAGGAGATTTCTACTTTTCTGATAGGCATCATCTAAACAGGCATACAGAAAATAATTTCAGAGCTAGGATGCATAAAATGATGATTTTAAAATCTTTTATTCCAGCATTGTATGAACTTCAATTTTTTAATAGGGTGCCACTAACGTTCCTCTCCCTGCTCTGCTAAAGACTCTCTAAAAATTGGATGATATTACATAGAAACTGTGTTGCAATTCCTACGCACGTCAGGGTCAGACAAAGTTCACTCTTCCCTTTGAACTTTCCTGCCTCTGTGGGCTATAGTCAAATTCTCGGTGTTATTTTAACATGGTTTTTTAAGTTTAATTTCCTTTTTGTGGCTTTGCATTATTAACATCATTGACGTTAGAAGCAATAGGCAGGCCCCTTTTCATCCCTCAGAAAGCAGGGAAATATTTGTGGATTCCTCCCCCCAAATTAATTAAAAACTTGCCTCAGTGACCCTCTGTAGTTGCTGCACGGAAGTCAAGAGGAGGAATTCTTTTCCCTTCAGAGGAACTGGGATTTCTCCAATCCACTTTTCCCAGGATGTTTAGCAGAGCAAGGAGTCAGTGTTCAGCTTCATCAGGAGTGTCCTGACTTGGTTCCCTTTGCTTCAGCCTCATCCAGAGTGTCCCGAATTGGTTCCCTTTGGGTCTGAGTCTCGGTATTTCACATATAATTTAAAATAAGCAAAGCCAAGGCCAGTTTTAAACAAGTCTCAGTGTTGGAGCAGAGAGGAACCAACTAGACTGGCAAGTATTTGCAAGGATCTGCTTCAAATCAACATCGTGTCCACCCCCCTAAACCTCTTCTTGCCCTTCTGGGAGCTGCTGCACTGATGTAGTTTGGTTTCTGTATTTTTTTCTAAAGGCAAAGCCTGTTACTTGATTCTACACCCTGGGATGCTTCTTTTGGGATCTAACACCAAGTTAAGGCAGGTATTACAGCTGGAAATTCTGGGCACCTGGCTGAGAACAGCAGGAGTGCAAAAAATACCTGGATCCAGAGGGTCATTTCCCAGGAAGTGTCTCAGTGACCCAGGCACTGGGATTAACCTCAGCCAGGCATGGAGCACTGAGCTTTGCTTTTTTAAAGAAGCACTAACAGCAAATCAACAGTAAGCAAACAAAGTGTTTAAAAACCAAAGTCAGCTGGAAAATAAAATTCCATCATCAAACAAGTTCTGTGCCTAACCTGCTCTTTGTTTTTTCATGTAGAACTCCATCCTCATTCCATATTAATGCACTAAAGTAACCTGAAAAAATTGGGTCAGCAGAGCGTGAGTCTGAGAGGGGCTGGTGAGCCCTCAGCACTTGGGGGAAAAAATAAATATCAAGGTGTTATATCAGAGATACTTTTAAAACTCTAGGAATGCAGCTTCAGGCATCTGATTTTGCAGAATCTTTGATTCCAGAATGGAAAAAAAGAACCCAAAACCAAAAAACCTAAATCAAACCAAAAATAACCCAGCATATAAATCCAGCTCAGATCCTACAAGCTTTTCCGTAGCAGCCACTATGTGCCATAGGAAAGCAGAAATTCATCTAACTCTGAAGCACTGAAAAAAAGAGAAGTCACTTAACAGAACCAAGTTAGCAAGCACAGTTTGATGACAATTTTTCTGTGATGACAGGCTTCTAAAAGATATGCCAGTTACAATAAATATTTCCAAATTAGATATCTGGCATTAAGTCGAGAGAGGCAAGGGCTTAAAGATGTCACATAACATAAATGCAGCTCTGTTTAATTTGCAGTTTCTGAAGCACTGAAACCCTGGGCTTGCTCTCTTTTCCCTTTCCCCTCTCCCTTTTTTGATATGCCAAATCCATGACCAACACAAGAAACTTCTTTTGCTCGCTGTGACTAACATTTATCATTTGTGTATAAAGTAGCCATTATTCACCCAAATGCGAATTCAGCAAGTGCTTTTAAAAATCACCCACCCCCCAGCAAGAACCGCAAAGCAAACAGCCGCCCACACCCCGGCTGGAGCAAGGCTCTGCATTCCTGAGCGCTGAATAACAGGAGCCTCTTTGAGCCCAGGCTTTCTTGCTGCTCCTAAAGCTTGGGAGAGACCTTCCCAAGTGCAGAATCGGTGCTGCAGTGGCAGCTCGGGTCACACCTCAGCGTTCACCTTAAGTGCTTGCTAAGTACCGCTTAAAGATGCTCCTGACGTCTTTTTCTTATTAAAAGAGTAAGCAAAAAGGGAAAAAATTATCAGATTTTTTAAAAAATAGTAAATATACGTATATGTGTGTGTGTCTAAGCAATAAAGTATAAAGGAACAAGAGCCCGATCTGCGTCCCTGAAAGACTGAAAGCTAAAAGAGCTCTCGGATGCAGCTGCTGGGTGATCCAGCTCCAAACTGATGCCAAAGATGATGCCACTCATCGTCACCGATCCGGGCACGAGAGCCAACCCTGACACCAAAAAGGGACAGACCCACCCAGAACTGATTGCTTCACTCAGCAGGAACAAGGCCCCTTATCCCGGAGGGAGTGTGAGGCCCGGAGAGGCTGGTGTGGATCCCTGCTGGTGCAGCAGGGCCCGGGATCTGTCCCGGCCCTGCGGCAGCTCCCTGGCAGTTCTGATCCCGTTTCTCCCTGCTCTGCCAACCTCCCCCAGAGAGGCCCCCTTGCAGTGCTGGACAGAACACGGCTCCAGGGACGGGGCAGCAAACACAGCTGCTCTGGGCTAAAACGGGACAAATATCCTGAGAAAGGAGCAGCGGCTCTGGCTGGAGAGCAGGGAAAGCTCACGGAGCCTCCGGCAGCTGCAGAAGCAATTTGGGGCAGAGGCCCCCCCGGAACTCCCTCAGAGTAAAACCACAACTATTTCCAAACAATGAAATCCAGCCACAAATAAATTCTCAACAATATGCAAAAAAATGCTTATGTTTGAAATCACTTCTTTACCTACCATGAAGTTGAGTCAGTTCTCAACTTCCATTTGCTCCGTCGGCTGGGAGCCAGCCAGGAGAGCCCAGCCTGTGGGGTGGGAAAAAAGCCTCACCTCAGAGTCCTGGAAATGCTGATATTCCACACAACACCTTCCCTCCACACTTCCAGGGTTGGAAAGGGAACACCTAAGAAATTTTGCTGCACACAAAAGTAATTTCCAGATTTGCAGCAGCAGCTGCATTTGAGGATCTTTACCAGCAAACCCAGTATCTCTCTTGACTTTAAGCCTTGTATTTTCCTTTGATCCAGCATTAATGTAACATTTCCATGCTACAGAGCAGTCATGGAGTAAAGCATCACCATCCAAACACTGTTGTACCACAGCCTGCATATCCATTTAATTATTTATTAGGCTGGGGAAAGCATCAAATGCTTTGGGGTTGCTGCTCTACTCCACTCCTGTTATGCTTTAATTTGATTGGACTTCTACAGTTCTTTGAGGTAAAAAAAAAAGGCAAATAAATCCAATACTAAAGACATTTAAAAATGGGATTGCCATTTTGAGTAAATGACTAAAACTAGGTAAAAACTAGTAATTTTTTGCTGTAGAAGGTAATCAAACATCTTATGCTGGTACTGTATCAAGGCCCAGAGACCTGATTTTCTTTTGCTGCCACCTTTGCCAAGATCTTTTCGGAAAGGGCTGGAAGCTCCTGTGATGCCTCACACGCCAGCAGGTACCCAAGGTGCTGAGCCAACATGATAATCCCGTATTGCTAAATCCACTGTTTCCCCGAAAAACCTTGAATCACATTCACTTGGCCAAGGACAGCGGATGTTACTTTTTGCAAAACCTGTCACCACCACTCCCAAGTCAGCAAAAAATTGCTGGAGAGAAACGAAATTCCCCCAGGCACTTCCAATGGGAACATTTGGCCCACTCTCCTCCCCTCACCTTTGTGTGCCTGAAAGTGAACAGCCCAGGAAAGAAGGAAAAAACATTTTAAAATAAAAAATTTTGGCTGCTGTAAAGCCTAGGAATTTTTGTCCACAAATTAGAACCCAGGCCTCACACAACGAGTTATTTTGGTGAATAAAAGAACACCCAGAGAAAGTGTAAATGGACAGAAGAAAGAACTCTTGGTGGGTTAACTGAGTGAAAGATTCCAAGGAAGTTCTATTCTGCCCCTATTGATGGAGTGAGTATCTAGCACTTTACCCCCAGAATGGGCCCAGCACAATCAATGGCTCTCCAGAACTGTCAGCTGCTGCTAATTTACACTTCCATAGTTGCCATCTGCTATTCAGCCCTTTGTGACACAGCCACCAGCCCAGGACCTTTAACCAGCACGGGCAAAACAAAACTACTCAAAGACAGAAATTTTATCCATGTCCCCAACGGTAAAGGAAAACATTTAATCCCATTATGGTTTCATCACTCCTAGTTTGGGTCGCACAGCCAGGAAATCATGTTGCAGTATCCTCAGCCATCAGCCCTGAATTTCAGGGAGAAATCAAAGATACTCATTGATATCTTAGGTAAATTAATGAAGACCTGAGAATTCCAAATAAGAAAAAAAAGCTAAATGATCCTCAGGTGCACGAGTTCCTGAATGCTTCCTATCGTTTTCAAAGTACATTTTATGTACCCTCATGGAAGAAGGAGATGCTTAAGCTTATATTAAAAGGAAGTGTCACCAGGAGGATTTCTTTATTCCTTTCTGAGTGTTCTGAAAGTTAGTTTTTAAATTCATGCTGTTGGTTTGCCATTAGAAATATTTTTTTTTACATCTGCATATTATTTACCTTTGAGATACCTGCTGTATAAAACACAGCACCATGAAAAACTGTAACAGAACTAATTGCTTACACCCAGCAGTTCCAGCACCTCTTAGGTGTGCAGTGCTGGAATTTCCTCCTTCAGAACTGCTTCCCAACTCTAGCACAGGATGCAGAACCCAGATTTGATCAGAAAAGAAGGGGAGAGATCAAAGATTCCGCAAACTGGATGACAAATATCCAACTGTATGAGTCACTCCCAACAGAATCAGCATGATAATGCTGAGCCCTGTAGCCAGGATTATACCCATGGTGGAAACAATGGGACATATGGGCACAAGGAATATTCCTCTTTCTTTAAAACTGTCTATTGTTTAAGAACAAAGCAAACCACATCCAAATACATCTGGCATCAACATCTAACAGTTTTGCAAGCTGATGTTTCTTTTCAAAACGCAAAAAAAACCTGTACATCCGAGTATCCCATAAATTTTGCTCGAGCACATGATGAGCCTGGACATTTTCTGGAGGAGGAAGGGAACTCCCGCGTTGTCCTGCTCACCCCAGGCTGCTCCTCCGAGAGCCAGCTGGCCCCATCCCACCTCCCTCCTTCCCTTTCATGCGGCCTCGGGCACACTTTCCCTAGGAAAGATGGTGGCTGGGAATGGGCTGTTTCTCCCACAAAGGCAATTCATCCCGGGTGCATCCCATCCCCTGCTTAGATCTGAAGAGTGTCTGGGAAAGAGGGCAGCTGGGAGCTGGCTGAGTTTTGCCCTGGAATGCAATGGAAGAGCTGATTTTAAACCACATCGTTCCTCCTGATGCCAACAGGAAACGGCTCATGTGCTGCACTGAGGATTAACAGTGAGGAATATAGGAATATGCTCCCACAAGACACTGGAGACACCACAAACTACTGCATGTGAGCACCGCAGAAATCCAGAGATTCAGAAAATACTGGAGCGCTTCCTTGTTGCCCATGTATTACACCCTGGATGAGATTTCTGACTGAGGGACCCCTAACAGGAACCAACCCTAAAATATTCCCAGAGAAATGAAACATCATTAAATGCACATCAGGTTTACTTAGGGACAGGCTGTGACAGTCCCCCCATGCTGAGAGAAAGAACAAGGCCCACTTAAGGTCCAGTTAGGGCAAGTTGGGCACCAATTTCCATTTGTATGTGGTATTTTGAGCAGAAACAAGCCAAAAGGTATGTGAGCAATCTCCTTTCTTCTCAGCCTGCATTTGAATGCTTGGTTCCCAGGGTGCAGCTCTTGTCCAAGTATTGACTCGAGCCGAAGAAATGAAGTGGAAATTAATCACTTTGCCATTTTAAACAGCTTTCTTCCAGTTTCCAGACTCATCCAAAAAAAGAGTCTGGGCAGAGCTTGAAGGTTTTTCTACATTTCTTCGTGCCTGGTTAAAGCTACAGGTTGTGCTAAGACCAGAAAGTCCAATTATATCACTGCACACACACAAGCTGCACATGTGAAACAAGGCTGACACTGGAGAGGCATCGCAGCTCCCACACGTTTTGTGGAGTCGATTCCCGCTGTGAGACCATCCAGGCAGCCCGAAAATCTGGGGCTGAGCTTTCCAAACCTGCCAATTTTCTGTGTGTGTGTAATACTACAGCTGCACACACGTTTCTGTCCTAGAAACCCTGAACAGAAACAGAAGTGCCCCAAGCTTTGCCTGCAGAGTTTCCATCACAATGAACAATGCAGCTCTGTGTTGGCCACTGTCCACACAATCACAATAAATAAACAGCTTCTAGCATTAATCACCTTCTGACAATTTACACCACAACAGTTTATAATCTTACCTACTTTAATGCCTCCAAAGCGTCAGAGTTCATTCTGCACTAGATTAAACCCAAGGATAAAGTAAATAAAAGATTCCACTGTATGGCAACCACCCTAGAGTAGGAGCCCTTTTTCTCTACCCAAACTCACAACACTGGAACCCTGAAATAACAGGCACAGAGAGCTTCTTCTGGACCTCAGAACCACTCAGGTAAATGCTAAATAACTCATCCTTATAACTCATAACTAATAACTCATCAGACCTGTGACCTGTGTGCTCACAGGTCTCTAAACTTTGCAAGAGCACATCAGCCAAATGGAATAGCTCTGATTATTCCCTGGAACTGCAGCTTTCCAGGCACAAGAAGCTCAAGGTACCAGTCTCAGTTCAGCAGAATTTAATGCTCAACTGGTGTTCAGCAACTTTGGGCTCCACCTGAGGAACATTCTGCCACCATGAGATGTATTTAAATACATCTTTCAGTGCTACTGCAACACGTCCCAGCCCTTGCTGGATGCGAAAGGACAGGCAGATGTCTTCTGCTGCCTTAAACCGCATGGGATGAAGGAAAATTCCTTGCATCTCCTCAGAGCGTGCGCTCCTCACTGAGACTCCAAACTGCTTTGCTTTGCTAAGCACTTGTAAAGCATATTTCAAATAATTATAATCCTGAGGTCTCCTCTAACATTACCACAATGTATATTTATTAAGTTAAAAGCACGCGCTGCTCCCAAACAGTTATTTAACATTCATTGCTGCTTGTCCAAGCAAGCCCTCGATGCTCTGCTACCCTGCTCTTCCCTCAGGGCAGAAATGCTAAGTGTAGCTTGAAACAAGACACAGTTTTGTCCTGAATTTACCCATAAAAGAAATATTTGAAGGATTGGTAATATCTGCCTTTCCCACACCCCTCCTGAAACTGTAAAATCATACTAGATCTTAAATAAAAACAAAGATCAATAAGAAAGAACATAGCTGATGTTAAATTTCTATTTTTTTCCTAAAACTGTGGAAATCACACTCAAATCCCACTTGTGACTTGCTTCATTGCTGCTCCTAACCACAGCACAGGTGAGCTGGTTCACCACCCAGCACTGCTCTGCTCCCCAGGGGTGACGGGTTTTTTAATGAAACTTTATCAGAGACTTGCCTGGGCAATTTGCCTACCTTCCTTCAATAGTTCTTACTCTCCAAAACTATTTCTAGGCAAAATCAGAAGTGCCACAAATAATCACAGGGCTTCTCCAGGTGGGGAGAAGGAAACCTCTGGAGTCATGTGTCAGGGCTGCCTCTGCAGAGGAATTTGGGAAGTCTGGGTTCCACAGAAGTGTCAGGCCATGGGGACACCCACGTTCCCATGTCCCATCCCTCTCCATCATGAGGCAAGTCCCAGGCTTTAATTTAGACTAAATCAGCAATAAGCATGTGACTTCTCAAGTACCTTTACCCTCCTGGAGCTGGGTTCAGAAAAGTCCTTTGAAGGAGCACAAGCTACAGGGGCACACAACCCAAAACATTAAAAAACCCATAATGAGACAAAATTTAATATCACCTGATTTACCAGCATTTGGTGGGAGACTTCTGCAGGCAGGCACAGCGGTAAATTTTATCCTCAGTGAAAAAGATAGGACCTGCACAGAATTGAAGACCCCCAAAACTCGGGGCAATCTAGCTCTAGAGTTTTCTCAAATTTAGTTTCCTTCACTATTAGAGGAGAAATTTGGTTGATAAAAGCTGATTTTCTAAACATAGTGCTTTTAGACTTCAGTAAAGCAATCAGCTGCATACAGCTTGGTAAAAATAAACCCACAAAAACAGTTTAGGGCAAAAGAAAACATCTTAAAAGATATAAGAGCTTCAACCCATTGTTTCTATTCAGACAATGATGAGTGAGGTCTGAATCCCAGCAGGGTAAGAAGTATGTTTACTGAAGGGGAAAAAGGGAATAATGCAGGACTTGTCAGTCTGGCCAAGAGAGGTAAAATGAAGCAATGCTGTAAGATGACACTGGGCCAACTGCAGCTGGAATATGGTACCTTTTTATAAATGTGAGGAGATTATTAGCTGTCAAAAAAAACCACCCCAACAAACCAACACAGTGGAATCTGTGTCTTGGTATCTTTAAATAAAGGCATTTCTGAAAGACACACTTGTCCAGGTTACTAATTTCAATAGAGGTCAAAACTCTACCCACAAGCCTGATTTAAAAGTGCACCATTTACAAGGTATTAGAGTGGGTGGTCTTGTTGCCATAAAGATAAAAAGAGACTCTCAGAACTGCAGCAAACTCAGAGACAGCCAGAAATGGGATTATGCCTTTTAATGGTGTTCTACCACCGGGCTAAATCAGTGGTGTAACATGAAGCCACATCCTCACTCGGTCCTGGAATGCTTCCTTTTGTTTTACATTTGCTGGCCCAGAGAGATGTGATTACTGGAAGCAAGAAGTTAAACTAAATATCTGATGTTCCACTTTCTTTAAAACTCGAAGGAAAGTAGCGAATAGATATTTAGTAAGCAGACTGCAGTCACTGCATGCTGAAAAATCACTTTACAAGCAATCCTGTCCAAAATGCTTTTCGAGTCCAAAGAAGCAGCAACCCCGCTGCTAAATAGATCTGCTGTGAAGAGTGAAAAATAAAATTAAAGCAATATTACTGCAGGGAAAGCATCTCTCAGAAACACATGGATGTGACAACAGCTCAGGCAGTGCCACAGCCCTGCCCAAGCAGCTGCAGATCCCAGGAAGGAAATTACATGGTCAAACTCAGACATGTGATCAGTTCCACTGACTTACAGGAGGCTCAATCCGGCAAAATTCTTCAGAACATGCAGGACTTCGAGCATGCGTGAATGTGCTTGGGACCATTATTACAAATCCTAAGGCTGCAGAGGCAAAGGGGCTTCCTCCAGCTCTCCATGGACACAGGGGTGGCCACAGGAAGCTTTGCAGAACCGAGTTCGTGGTAATCTTAATTTTAAAAAAGGAGTTCTTAGGGTGGGGAAGGTGATAAAAAATCCCCAACAACAGAGCGCAAAATCCCCAACGAAATTTCAGTGTTTGTGTCTAGAGATAAATCTTCACCACACACCCCCTTCCCCCACAGAAAAAATAAAGACAAAAATAAACCACGAAGGGAAGGAAGGAAAAACCTCACGATTTTTTAAGTTTGTTTTAGGCCTACTGCAGCAACGGCTTCACTTGGCTTTTATCTGCTTTTGTGGTGTTCTCCAGCCCTGGACTGTAAAAGCTAAGTGCTCCACACACAAACAGCAGAGGGTTTTATAGAGCGTAGTCCTTTGTTACTGATGGAAATTAGAGACAGGTGTTGATCCCAGAAGGGACAGTAATTGCCAAGCACAGAGAGAACCTGGGAAGCAGAAATACCAGAGGCCCTGAGCCTTTATTACCAAGATAGCTGTAAACTCCTGCCCCAGGCAGAAACCAGACCAGTCCGTGAGAAACTCGGCTCTGGTGATGACTCTGCTTCACACACACATTGGAATAAACACTTCCAGATTTCATGTCTCGCAGCACACCATTACTGTTATTCATTATTTGCTAAGAGATGACAGGAAGCAAAGCATCATCAACAAAAGAATAGAAAACTCCACAGCTCCCCCCCAGAATCCTTAGCCTGGTTTTGCACAGCTCCCTCCAGGGTGCAAGTCCAGGCTGTTTTTCCTCGCTGCCTTTCCAAGAGAATAAATGAACAAGTTGAACAGCTTGTGATATTTGCATGACAGGAGCGAGAGCATCAGAACAGTTTGAGCAGCCAAAGTCTAAAGAGTTTGCAAGGAGTAAAAGCAGTTCGTGGCAAAGTCCTCTGAAGACCCTCACCTTGCTGGAGTTACTACAAGTATTATTATTAAATCTGTAACGACAAGCACTTTCATTTCCACAGTAGGCTCTTTCTACTTATTTCCAGCTTAGAAATAATCCCGCTTTTATTAGGTGCTGATCTATCACTTTATGTATTGCAGAGGAAGAGCCCAAATGCCAGGGAATGAGAGGTTTTAGGTGAAATAATTTCATGAGTGGCTTTAGTGAAGGCAAAAAGACAAGTAAAGTAATGCTACATTGATTGGAGCTGCATATGGACACCACAACCCGATGGCAACAATATGTTAAAATTAGACAAGATCCTTTTGATGTAAATTAAAGGAAAAACGTTTTAAGGAGTGTATTTTCAGTACACTCCAGGCACAATTCCCGTCACTGACATCTGCACGTCCATGTTCTGAAATATTCTCATCTTTAACAAAATCTGAGGTGCTGCAGCTGATTTTCAGTAAATTACAGAGTGCCATAAAGTTATAGGATTTCACATCTGCATTGTCCAACACATCTGGGTAGCAAATTATTGCACATAGGGAGGAAAATTAGGCAACTGCCAGGTAATGTTGCCTCTTGTTCGATAATTATCTTATCTGTGTGCAAGGAATGCCCGAATTGCAGAGCCAGACTCGTTAAGAAGATGGAGCAGGATTTCATTTATTCGTTGCACAAGGGTCACTCAGCTTCTCACGTTCCACACGGTGCCAAATCCGTGCCGAGTCCAGCTACACCCAGGCAGTTTTGCACCCACATTTGACTTTGTTGTAACGCCTTGCTCCAGCACAGAAATGCTTTCAACACTCAGGAGAAGTGCCAGACTAAGGATAATGCAAGAGCTCAAGTTCTTCATTAAAGGACATGGCCACTAACGGGCCACTCACCTTACACAATAAACAGCATTTAGTGTTTTCTTTGAAGGGAACATCAAAAGGCATCTGAGTTTGCATCTTCAGCGCTTGTCACCTTCAGCACAGTCCCCAAATGGCCAACTGCAGTGGCCTTTTGCATGTGGTTAGGTGCCTATTCACCATGAAATCATGACAAACCTATTTGCTGCTGAAGCCACAAACTTGTATTGAACAATCCCTGGTAGCGATGGTGACAGGAAACTGCCAGTCACTGGCGTGGGATGTGAGAAAACAAACCCCTTCAGCACAGTCACACTCTTCAAAGACAAGCGGTTCACCAGTGAGTAACATTCCTGCAGTGGTTTGTAGGTAACAAGAGCTACACTCATTGAAGTGAAAACCATAAATAAAATTATGCTACTGATGTATCATTATCATAATATGTAGAGATATGACAGCATAAAAGTACGTGGAAATCAGACAATTCAGAGCTGTCATTTCTGTTACACACTAATGAGACTCAGCAGCACAGCCAGAGATGGCTGCTCGGTCCAAATCCACTCTGCCATTTATTGGCATATGAAGAAAATATTTGGGTTTAAAGTAAAAGATAAAAAATTATTGACAAATAAAAGCAGGGATTATTGCTATCTCAACTTCCACCAACATAATGCCCCTTGCTACACCAGGCTGCATCTGCCAGCCCACTGCACACATTCACAGTGGCTTTTGGCTTCCTCAGCCTGGGAAAAACTTCATTTAAAACTTCCCAAAAGAAACCCTAAGGTTCGGTTTCATCCCTGTGAGCTGCTGCGCAGCACACACGCTCATGGTTTCCTCACTCACCTTCTTCAGGCCTGAAAGCTACTGCAGGAGATACAAATGTAGACAAATTTTAAACACTTGACTGGCTCTCTCTCCTCCACTCTTTCGTGCCAGGAGACAACATCAGAAAACTAAACTGGAGAAAGGTTATCCTATGGGCAAGGCTGTACACTGAATTCCCAAAGGACTGCCAACTTCAGATTAGGCAGCACTCCTCAGTCCCCCGATAGCCATAAAACAAACTGCATCAGCTTTTGTGAAGCACAAGACTTGTTTGTCTCCTGTTTATTCTAAAACATGTTTATTCTAAAGAGAGTAAGTACCTTGGAGTAACAACCTCACTTGCTAAAAAATACTAATGAATTTAAAAATATCCTGCACTCGACATGAGGTGCAATTTTTAACCAACAGGAATAAGTTATTGGATGACTGGTAGAAAAGTTATGGGCTGTGTTTTGAAATAATCCTCATCTTCTAAAAATCATTCTTGGGTGATTTAATTTACAGCAATACATTACATGCGCAGTTACACTGGACCAACTTTCGATCACCTTTTGACAACACTCAACCCTCAAATAGGTCTAGAAAAATATCCTTCAGAGCTCCTAGTGGCACAGGGACTGCAAAGCAAAATTCAGGATGAAATGTGATAGGATATGTAAAACCAAGAGGTTTGCCTAAAGCAAAAGTGTGACCAACTCTTTTGTGCTTCCCCAGTTCCTCTCTCACAGTGATGTAAGTTCAGAGCAGCTCTGCACGTGCAAAAATGATGGCCCTGAAGTCACACAGGTGAAAAATACGTGACTTATTGAACTAATAACAAAAATCACCCCCCACTCAGGCTTCAAACCCAAGAACCTATGGCTGGATTGTTTTACACATTCACACTGAGTAATGCTCTTTGCTTTCACAACAAAGAACATTTTTGTTCCTCTCCTCGCCCTCCCAGTAACCATCTTTCCCTGTTGTTTAAGGTTCTTAGCCGCAGCACAAGGGAGAAAAATAATATTTAAACAAAAAGCCCCACCCCAACCCCTAAACAAATAAACAAAGAAAAGCACATACAGGAGAATGAAAGTTACAAAGGCACAAATGAGCCCAGAGCCTCTGGGCAGCTGCAGCTCAGGGAACAACTTCAGCAAGGCCACCCAGCACCAGGGCCCTTCCCAGGAGTGGGGGAGGGATGTCACATCCATACCCACCAACTACTCCCTGTGGAATTCCCTCTCCCTGCTTTTATGCCCCTAAAGCAACTCTGATCAGCACTAGAGCTGACTGGAAAATCATTATCCCATTATTTTATTTATGTGAGCATATGTAACACTAAACAAGTGTTTTGTTCCAATGGTAATAGACCATTAACATTTTTTAATGAAGTTACAATACTTTTTTTTCTCCATAGAATGATTAATTAAATACCATGTTCCAATTGAAGCTAATTCTATGGGATACAACTTTTTATGTATATATTAAAAAACCTAAATATATACATATAACAAAATATAAAATTGTCCTAAAACTTTTAATGGCCTCTCTCCAGTCCTTAACTTCCTGCTCTCCTCTCTTTTACTGAAGAGACTGTCAAATGTACATGAGCAACAGCTTCAAGCACAGATCTTTGACTATCAGATAAATTGGAAACATATAAACTTTGAACACAAAGTCAAAAGCCAAATTAATAACAGTGCTCATTAGCTCTACCTCCCACCTTTCCTCCTTCTTCTGGAATAGCTGGTCTGGCAGTAGAGCAGAAACTCTGAAATGCCACCCTAAAAATAGAGCGCAAGAAAAGAGGAAAAAAAAAAGGGGGGGGGGGGAACAGGAACTGAGAGAATAAGCAGAGTGAGAAGCTCTGTAATATAAAACTGTCTCCAGCTTCAAAGTCATCAGCCAATCATAATCCAATAAATGATTTTTTTCTTTCTAAAATCAGAACACTCAAATGGCTATTTTTATTCTTGTTTAGAAGCAGCTCTCTCAACAGGGCCTTCAAACCAGCAGAGCCTGGCATGCAATGCAGGGACTTACAGGACCCCATTTCAGGCCAGCATTTCCAAGACCTTCCGTGAGTCCATGGGTTCATTTGTGTCTGGCACCAACTGTGTTTTACACCACAAGCCCCATTAGGGAACAAATGGAGAAGTAAAGGGAGGAAACAGAGGGGATGTTTATAAAAAAATTTTTCTTTCAACCCTATTTAAGGGTACTCCCTTAATGACTTTCTATCCATCCAAACAGCTACTCTTCTCTTCCAATATCCTAACATACATATTTTCCACATGCAGACACCAGGAACTGCAATATGGATAGGTTTGAATTAAAGCTGGTTCTTGGGTCACTCAGGCACACCAAAGAGAATTGCTGGGATCTCTAAGGTACTGAAAATCATGGCAGAAAGGCTCCATACGCATCCTAAGTCTGGAAAATATGGACATAAAATGAAATAGCATCTCTTGAGGTGTATCCTCAGCACTTTCTTACTTCCTTTGTGTGGAGAAGCTGTGAATGCCCCATCAGTGAAAGTGTTCCAAGGAAGGTTGGAGGGTGCTTTGAGTAACCTGCCTACGTAAAAGATGTCCCTGGACATCCAGGGAGCTGGACAAGATGAGCTTGGAAGGTCCCTTCCAGTCCACACCGTTCTGAGTCCATGATTCTAAAATGCTAGAGGCTTCTTCCTTTATTTAACTGAAAATTAGTTTTATGAATATAAAATCCATGTTACAAATTATTGGTATAACACAGAGAGAGCAGCTTTTGAACTGATTCCTGTTTTCCATCCAGAGCACAAGAAGATGCCACTTCCATCTGGATATGGAAAACTGCAGCAGGCCTTAGGATGTCTGCACCAAAGTGCCCTTTTGCCCCCATCAGCCCCAGGTAAATCAACCCCATTCTCAGGACTTCACTCTCCCCATCAGCAGAAGAGGGTAAAAATCCTTCTGCTATAAGGGATTTAAGATCAGAACTCTGGTATAAAATGAGAGGCCACAAACACTCCCCCTTCGAAAGAACACTGGCCCTTCAACATAATGAAAAGGTCTTTAAAAGGATTCAATGAATATTGTATAGTAAAGATTTATTATTATGTTTTTTAAATGGGAGTAGCTGCCAGCATTGGAGCTTAATTGTTCTCCCTCAAGGAAAGTAACCATGTAAAACACACAGGGAAAAATCCAGAGGCTGTTATGCTCTCAGCTTATCTAAGTAACCATGATCTCAGAGGTTACTGCTCCATCCTTAATTTTAGTGAGGAGATACATTAAATACCCTGTTTCCCACAGCAAGGCTTCAAATTCATCTTGCTTCAATAGCTTTGAAAAGAGCATTTATTTCAAACTTGTAAATGATTTAAAAGAGAACGTTTAATTAATAATGTTGTTTCCAGCCAGATGGCCAGCTATTAGTTTTCAGTCATCTCTTTCAGAACAATTCCCCACAAGTCTTCAGATGCAAACGAGCTTTGAAGCAAATAGATGTGAGTGTTCAACACCCTCAGAGGCCGCCAAAACATTCAGTAAAAGACACAGCTGTAGGTACAGAAATTGCATTTTTCCAAGTGGTTTTGCTGCAGGTCATGGTTGTAAAAGTCCACTAGCAACAGACACACATTTCTTTCATTTACCATCCTGTATTTGGATGGCATTAAATTCACATATGGCTATATAATATTACTTAACTGAAAACATGAGGCTACATGTATAGAGTTTCCCCTGGACTTGTGCTAACAGACCTCAGACTGGAGCTCAGGAGCAGAACATTGTGGTATGATGTGTATCAACCAGTCAAAATATTCCATGTGTACAGGAGGCACTGCTACAGAGATGAATAGATAAATATTATGCAAACACAGCCAAGGTTTACCACTAAACATCTATGGAATTCTAATATTCTCACTGACGTAGCACCTATATATTTTCAAAGAGAGTTTCCAACAAAAATTAAAACTGCTTTCTTAGTACAAATGAGGTGCTGAGCAGCAACAGAAAGCTTCTTAAAGCAGCAAGGTAATGAGGTTTGCAACAGGTTTTTAAAATCTTGGGATTTTAAGAGCTTTCCCAAGTGTAATTAAGATCTCTGACAGGCAAGGACTGTATTTGGGAGGTAGTTAAGGTACAAGCAAGATGCAATGTTTTGCTCACAGTTACACAGTGGTGTGGAACAAACCCTGATGTTTTCAGCCTTCCCTAACCACAAATGTGCATTCATTATGCAGCAATCCACAACTGAAAACCCGTCTTTATTCAGGTATGATTGGCAAAAACAAAGATGCAATTGCAATTCTATACCTGAACTTTCAGCCTGTAGTTCTCCCAAACAAGCAAAACCAGGCTTGGGAAAAAGCTCCAACGATCAGCTGTCTACCTACACACGAGTTATTTATGGCATCTAATTCAGAGCAAAGCTCAACTCAGTTTGCAGGGTGCCAGCAGACTTTTATTGGCAGCAGAAACCAGCTAGAGAGATGTATCAGCTTCAGTAAGTGGACAGTGACTATCTGATCTTTAAAATTCGCCATTTAGCTGTGTAAAGCTTCATTCTACCACAGTGGTTTCAAATCTGGTTTGCACTTTCCACCACTCTTTTGCAAAAACTGGATGTTAAAAAAAAAAGACAATTTTAAACAGAGAACAATGACATGAAGTGGGCCAATAGGACAGATTTGACTGATGGTGAAGCTTACACTGAGTAAGTCAGGGAAATTTAGGCCCAAGAAGCAGATATGGAGAAAAGTTAGCCAATTCATCTGTAAGTTTGCCCATCCCAAGCCTGTGAAACTCTTAAATGATCAGTAATCCAGCATCTCCAGTGCCCACTGGAGTTTTGCTTGAAGGTTCCAGGCCTACATCAATAGCTATTCCGGACTTTTTATCCCACAGAATGTTGGGAAAGCAGGGATAGATGTCATTAGCAGGCCTTGTGCTCTTGAGTTCAAGGCCCATAATTGTGGTGGGCTTTATCTAGGAAACATTTCTCTTTCCTGTGCCTGTGTAGCTGTGGGGCAGGGGAGGGGCACATTGGAATAAGGGCTTCACCACCGGTTTGAGAGCTGGTTAAAATGGTTAAAAAAAGAAAGAAAAACAAGCACAGAACAGCCCAATGCTGCCTTCTGCCCAGGCACAAGATCACACACTCCAGAGCTACCTCAGCTACAAATGTGGAGGGTCTCTGCCCAGCTTAAATGTGGAGGGTCTCTGCCCAGCTTCACCAGTGCTCCTTAGCAAACCTTCAATGAAAATGAGTGAACTCCTCTGAAATGTAAATATTTTGCAGAGAAGTATCACTTTCATCAAACTTCCAGCTAAACTCTGCCTGGCTTCCTGCCAGATTTCCAGCCCAGGCCTGACAAGTCCAGTCTTCCAGGGGCTGGAGCCCCCAGGTCTCATGGGCTCTGCTGGGCAGGCTTCAAATCCTGCAAAGAATAACCCACAGAAGCCACTCCCTGAATTTAAAAGAGAAAAGTGGACAATATTCAACCTACAAACACCTCTCTCCCCTGTTTTCAGTCCACTGCTTTCCTGTGCTGGTCTGACTCTCACTTGCCTGTAAATCAGAAGTGAGTTTACTGAAATCCATGTAACTACATGAACACAAAAGGAGTGGGAAAAGCCTCCATACTCCAGCTGCTTATTAGCTTTTCTTTTAGACTTAGTGCTTTTTAAACACTGATAGATTTCTTCAGATACTGTTACACATGTGCTACAAACTGGTTCTGCATCTGAGTCCAGGGCAACAATTTGTTCAACAAATAGTAAGAACCTTTCTGTACAGTTCCATATGTATGGAAACCACAGACTTTGTATCCCTATGAAAAACCCCACCTCTGGTCTTTCAGAGAATAGCAAAACTAAAGATGCTTGTAGTTGGGTCTTTGTCTTCCCACACAGCAACATTGAAAATCCAGTTAATGCAGGGAAAGGAAATTTGGGGAAAAAGAGAATTCTCCAGCTGTTAACTAAATAAAGCAACAACAGTCACACATTCAACACAGAAACAGAGGCATTTTCAGGTGCCACAGATGTCTTCCTCTCAGCCCAATCTTATTGTGAACCCTAACTCTTCTACATCTGTGAAGAGTAAGTGAATTTCTCTTTTCATGTTCAAGCAACTAGAACAGGAAGGACAAAGTTTCTCCTCTTTTGTTGTGAAAAAGGAGAGTCAGTGTCAGCATCCATTATTCAACCACTGCTGGCTGCAGCTTCACCACAAAGGAGGAAATTTCTGTTTTGACTTCCTTTTTAAAAAAAGATTGAGTTATGGTTAATGAACGTCACCATTTCAGAGATAAACTGTGACCTTTCCTATGATGCAATTTGTAAGGAAAATTTACTGAAATTATCAACTGCAAATGATAAAGTGAGCTAAGGAGGGTTTACCTACTACTTTCACCCTGGGAACCCTGAAGCCTGGAGAAAGCAAGAAAGGAAGAATCCTATCCCAGGGAGAGGATCAATCTCCTGACTGCAATCCTCTCTCCAGGATTCACACCCCTCATTTTCCATAAGCTGATCCTTATTCCTGCGGGGCTGGAAAAGCAGATGGTCCAGTCATGGGGTCAGGAACAAAGCCCACCTGTGCAGGTGCCCCAGGACCAGGAGGGCACACACAGAGCACAGCTGCACCACCTGAAACGTGCCACCTCCTTGCCCTCATAACCCCAGTGCTGAACAGCAAGGGAGCTGTGAAGGTATTTCTTGTGACGTACAATATTTATCAGGATTTCCTCTTCACCTTTCCTAGACTCACACAGGTTACATTTCTCACAGGTAGGTTTTACTGGAGTTTTAAGCACCTTCTTTCATGAGGCTCACCAGTGAGAGATATAATTCCATGTTTTCTACAGCAGCAGCAGCTGCTAATGTCAGAAGTCTCTGCAGCACACACAGAAACCTCCCTTGCTGTTGAAGGAACAAAACTGGGTACTTGGAAACAGTGTAGCTAGCTGTAGCTACAGCTTTCCTTAGCTAATAAAGATTTCCTACTGGAGCTGAGATGATTCCTGGGTGATCCTTTAAAAAGCAGGGTGTTATTTCTTACCTGGCTGGGCTCTTGTGAAGATAAGGGTTTTATTCGGTTGAGTTTTTAAAAGAGCTGCTATTACTATGGAAGAATAATTTATTCCCACTGTCATTTGTGAGCTCTGAGGAGCTGAGTCTTTAAGACAGAAAAAAAAGTCCAGGGCTTTGTGTTGTTTCTACAGAGCCACAGTACCTGGAGTGATCCAACTACCCTAAGGACAAGTCCCCCCACTCTGGCGGCAAAGAGATACAGCAAATGAGGATCAGGTCTAAAAAGCTTCAAAACACCTTTAAAAGTAGCATTACTGCAACAATCCACACATTATTGGCTCTTCAGTTACACGAAGTTGTGCTACAGTGCCAAGAGCCCACTTATCAACAATTCCAAAAGGAATTTGCAAACATCTGCTGGACCTGGTGGGGTCACCCTGTGGAACTGCAGTGTCTGGACAAGAACCTCTGCCCTGGCTTTATTTCCCTCGCTCCTGTCCCTCCCTTCTCTGCCAATCAGCACAGGCAGCTCGGGACTGGAAAAGGGTTTTTAAACAACACATCAAGGCAGACAAGGACAAAAGTTAATTAGGACTATTCATAAGCCTGGCTGGAGGAGTGCTGCATCCCATCCCTGAAAATTTAATTGCACTCAGTAGAGGAAAGCTAAAACATAGTAATAACAAAAGAAATAACCCAAACAACAGAAAGAGATAATTTGGGAATAAAAACTGATTTCAATTTAACTCGAGCACTTGTTGGCCCTATTTATTTCATCAAGTAGTTCATACAAGATAATGGCATTACTGTGCATCTAGCAGCATTAGAAATTCCTAATAAATTAACAAGTGAAAATTAATGGCTGCTCAGTCCATTAAATCTCGTTAATTTTATTTTTGTTGTAATAGTACAGCAATCACAAGTTTACATTATTAAACCAATATTTATTAGAACTCATTTTAATTGGATCCCTGATGTGATAATCCCGTACAGTGTGTATTTCTTTATTTCATCAATTTTTTGCATTTATTTCTCATTATATTTAAATGACTGCAATATTCAGGGTCTTTTCCTAATACTATGAAAGTTAAGCAACCATTTTAAACATCTTATTTCACACAGATTCAACACTTACTACACAATATAATGAGAACATCATGAGTCCCTTCAGAAGCTATTTTAACTCTTTTAGTCTCTTGAGAAAGGGGAGAAGAATAAAAGGCAGAGATATGAATATTTGAAAGCATCTTAACAAATGGTAAAATCTGTTTTTTCCCCTAAGCCCCTCAATGTCCTGGATAAACGTTCTGGTTGTTTTTTAAAGATGAGAGGTGTTTTACCATGGTTTTAATGCAATGTGTGAGCTGGCCTGCACAACTCAGGTAAAAAAAAACAAATACATCTATTGACGAAAGGATTTCAATTGTAGTGACTGCCGACAGAGAAATTACAAAATTGAGGAGACACCTTAATAAAGGGCGGGGTCTGTTGTGCTATTCCAGCAACTGCTCTGAGGGGAGGGACTGCAATGCTGGACCATAACTCCTCCCCAGCCTCCCTCCTCTCCCAGTTCCTTGTCTCTGCCACAATAACTGAGTGTGTAGTTGCTCCCTAACTGGTTGTACCAACATTATTGCTCGAGCCTGACAGCAGTGCTTTGTTTTTGGGAATGCCATGGTGTGGAATACAACAACTCCAAACACGCTATCCAGGCTGATGTAAGCGGCAGGAACAAGTGCGAGGGTGGGGAGAAAAAGTTGGAGGGGCTGCAGGGAGCAAAAACCTGTGCCCAGAAAGGGGAGATGGCACAGAGGGAGATGAGAAAAGCACTGATGGACAAGCAGGACTGCACAGCTGTGGAATCACACAGAGAAAGCTGAGTTGGAAGGGACCCACAAGGACCACTGAGTCCAACTCCTGGCCCAACAGGACCATCCCCAGGAGTCACACCCTGTGCCCACGAGTGTTGTCCAAACTCTCCTTGAGCTCTGTCAGGCTCGGGCTCATGTGCACTCACCGTATTTTCACCTTCAGACCTGACCTGCAAAGTCCCACAGAGGCTGCAACAGCTGGTCTGTGGAGCAGCCCTCAGTGCCACAGCTGATGAGGGCACTGCAGCAGCACAAAGGTTGGGACAGGGCTGTAAAACCTGCCCATAAAGCTCAGGCAGGACAGAGGTCACTGACACGGGTTTGCAGCAGGAAAATCACCAGCAGGAGGGAGCTAAGCAGGGAGATGGCAGCCAGCGGGTGTTTGCACACAGGGACAGGACTGCAACCACCACTGCACACCAAGGTTACGCCTCTGCAGACACTCTCAGACAAGGCCATGAAATATTAAAGCTCCTCACACACAGGGAAAAACTGAAAACAAGCTAGTTTGAAATTGGCATTAAAAATTATATATAAAATTGCACATACACACACAAAAAAGGACACTGGTCCTTTGCTTATTACTGCAACCAGATGGGCACCAGTCCCAAAAAAAGAGCATGGAGTCAGAGAATATCCCAAGCTGGAAGGGACCCACAAGGAGCAAGTCCAACAACCCCAAAAATCACACCATGGTGTGAAACCACAACATCCTTCAGGGTCTTGCAGACAGCCTCTGCCACTTAATATACTCACAGTTTTCATATTTTCCTGGTGTCACCTCAAACCTAAGAACATGCTCTATTCCTGTAAATGCTGTGTGGTCAAATCCCAACACAACAGAAGCTGTGCTCACACCCAGGATGTTCCTGAAACACTTATGCATTATGTTCCTTATGTATTACCCCGGTTTTCCCCACCAAAATGTAAATCATTTAAGGAACACCTTGTTCAGCGGCTTTTAAGAAGCAAATGTGCCATGCTTCTATTTCATTTGGTACATTCTAACCTTATCAGATGAGTTCCACAAGAAATAACACCCACCTCTCTCCAAAACCATTTTCTAAATTAAAAAAAACCCCACCACTTAAAAGAAGGTGTTCCTTACATACAGGAATCCTGGCTCCCCTAAAACCACTGGTGATACCAAAACAAATAAATACAGTAATGAGTTCAAAAGAAAAATGTGCATATGAAAATGTATTACAAAATGTAATGAAATTTATGTTTTAGTGTGTGTAGCACCACTAAAGCTTTTGAAACAAAGCATTTACTATCTCAGATAGCAAGACTATAGATACTGCACAGCTTTTAGAAATTATTAAGTGCCTGTCACATGGTCTGGTTTCTGCAGATCAGACCCTCCAAAGGTAGATTTAAACACTCATCGCAGTTCAGACTAACACACTTCATTTCTAGGGCAAATGCTGCTGGTTTCTCCGGCTTCTCTTCTGCTCAGAATAGTGTTAGAAACTCATTTTTTTCCAGGTTTGTATGAATGTCAGATGTAGATGACATTCTTACTATATTTTTAGGTCTCAGAAAGGAAGAGAGCCACCAAAAATTCAAAATCCATGCAAGCAGCTGGAGCAGATCTTTGCCTGCCCACAGAGCAAAGCAGAGAGGCCATGAACACCCACCTGGCGCTGCTGGGTAGGTGCTAATGGCACACTTGTCCTCAGGTTGGTGTGAAAAGTGATAAAAATGCTCATGCTGAAAGATGGGCTTTCAAGATAACGCAACTGTGACAAAGGATGCATTTTAATGGACAGAAGATGTGTTTTCAACTTTAGCACCCAATACAGAATGAAAAAATCTTTCTGCCAGGCAGACCCACGACTCACTAGGTCAGCTCTGACACCAAAGGCCACCAGCTCAGGGGCACAGAGGTTTAATAAAGGAAGGTCCAGCTGGGGCAGGATGGGCTTTGGCAGCTGTGCCCAGAGAAGGAGGGAAGGAAGATCCTCTAAAGGAGCCACCCTGTGCAGCACCAGCACCACGAGAAACCACTAGATGGTCTGAAACCAAAGAGTTTTTCAGGTGGAAATTACTTCCTCCTCCAGCAGTAGAAACAAGAAGGAAAAATCATTCTTGCCAGGAGAGTCACACCGAAATCCCTGAAGGCCTCTCCAGCCTTTGCTGTCTGCCACAACAGACTGGGGCCTGAGGTGTCTGTCACACCACCTTCGAAATGGAGCACTTGGAAAAGTAACACATGCTGAGCAAATACACAAGCAAATAAACTAATCCTTGTTTACTTATATGTCAGGAGATAGCATGTAGTACATTTTTCCAGATCCCAGCAGCTAAACATGACAGCAGGAATACATTTGCTATTCTAATTCCTTAGCCCTACAACAAAACAAGTATTTTTTCCTGTCCTTTCTTCAACACATCCCACCTGATCAGTCCAGGAATTTGCTGTGTAGCCCTTATTCCCACAAGGAACGTTTCTGCAAAGCTTGAGCCCTTTTCCATGTGAAACTTGCTCTGTCTCATGGATACAATAGCTAATTTTGGACTTACCCTGCTCCTGCTGGGCCAGAGTCATCACTGGCATGGCTCCACTGTAATTCAGTCTACTGATGCATTACAGACAATGCACAACATGAGCTAATCCTTAATGATGCTTTTCCCCCCTTTCTCCCCCCCAAACATATTATTTGAGTAAATAGTAAAATGACATACGTAAAAATTATTAAATGAAAAAAACAAACAGCAAACTAAAACCATGGTAAAATTGTCTTGCAAACACTAATTTCAGATGACACAGTAATCAGATTCACAGATACATTAGGACAAGCAGTGCAGCCCAGAGGAAAAGGCACAGCTCTTAAAGTCACAAGGCCTAGTTAGAGCTCCAGCTCTGCACTGACTTCAGGGAGACTGTTCCATGCTCCCACACCATTCCCCAACCTCTGATGCACAGATATTAACATTCTCAGCACAGGCTAACCATGCTAACTTCTAAACAATAATAAAAGTACAAATGAAGTTGTGTTTAAAAGCTAATGCCAAGGTATAAGGGGCTCCCATCAAAACAGGTTGATGCCTCCCCCATACCGAGGTTTAAGATCTGCAGCATCCAGGCTCAATGTCATAAATTACCATGAAATGTTTTAATTTCTGCACAGATTTTCTTTAACAGAGGAGGAACAGACGTTCAGTAGGAGCAGCGAGGACAATCTCTGAAGGTGAGAATATTCATGACTTGTGGTATCTGTTTGTGTTATTTATCTTCAACCTTTAATTTTTTTTTTAATAAAGCACTGTATTTGGCCCAACTCTTTTCTTCCTTTAAATTATAAAATATCAAAACCTTCCTTATCTAAACCACCTTATTAGAAGCCACAGAAGTTCCGCGGGACTTCATGCTCTGCTCCCTAACGGGTCAGCATCACCCAGACACAATACCCAGGTCACAGCAGCAGGGCTGTTCCAGCAATTTTCTTCTTTTGAAATGGTAACTAATTCAGGGAAGTGTTTTAAGCATGGAATTATCTACGTTGAAAGCATGCTGCTTACCAAGAATTTTAAAAATATAGGTTTTAAGGCATTTATTTGTATTGTGTGGTGGCTCTACAGGTTTTGATTTCTGCCTCAAGTAGAAGCCGGAGCAACTCTAACAAAGGCTGAGAGCTCTAATTTGCATTACTGGCCAAAATCTTAGCCACAGTCATTCACTACCAAAAAAGATAAGGACACTTTATTTGTCTTTTTAAAAAAACACTGCAGTTGTTGGAAGAAAATTTTAGGAGTTCCAAACATCTACATTTCTAAGCTACTTGCTTCACTTTTTCATGCAACAGATGCTGCTTTGTATCAGCTCCTGCATATTAAATCATTCTGACAACCAAGAAGGCATACATTTGTTTGTGCCAGAGAGAAGCATGAATACACACACACGCACAGATATCTTCTCACGCAGAAGCAGACAATTATGCAGCATTCAAATATTTAGGATGAACTTTGGCCTTTGCTTAAAAAAAAAAAGAAGAAAAAAAAAAGTACTCTCAAACAACAATCAGGAACAGACCCAGCAGTCATCTGGCTGAGCTCACAGAAATCAACAATCTGCAGCAATAAAACACCACTTCTGGGCAGCCATTTGAAAGTTACTTGGAAAATTATTCTTAGATGGGATAGTTTTATATATGTCTTTCATGATTTATGATGGCCCTATGGATCGAGCTCGGAAGGAACACTAAAAATAAAATCTATGTTCATTCAAAAAATGGAGGAAAAAATCAGTTATATTCACTCTCACATGTGCGGGGTTTTTTTTCTTGCACTCCAAACAATCTCCTTCAGCTCTGCCATTTGCATTCCCGATTTTAAAAGTAATTCGAAAACATCATCAGAGCAGGGCTCTAAATCACCCCTTCAGAGGAGTAATATGCAAGAAGCCAAACAACCCAACCAAAACCGTTTTCCTGACGCATTAATCACAAGAAAATCTTAATGCAACAGCACTTAAGAACACGCTGAAACTTTTGACAATGAGAGTACCCTCAGTGAGTGGAACTAATCCACAGCGCTTCCAACTTTTTTTTTTTTTATAATCTCGGCTCCAGACATATTTTCTCCACTACGTTTTCTCTCTCATTACTAGAGAGTAATTCAGTTCTGTAGCCAGTTATGGGGTTTTTCTTAATTAGACAGGGAGCAGGCAGAGAGGACCAACACAGCACCAAGTGCAGCAGGGCCGGGAAGCAAAACAAGCACTGTCCCGGCCGTGCCGGAGCTCGGGGCTCTCTGGGGGTCCCTCCGCTCCTCGGGCCCCCCGCACCCCGCAGGGCCCGAGAGCCGCGCCCTCCGCCCCCCGGTACCTGGGGATGGTGATGCACTTGGTGTTGATGTTCTGCGTGGTGATCGCCTTCTCCAGCTCGTCCAGCTGCCCCGTCTTCTTCAGCTTCTTCACCAGGCTCTTCACCGCCTTCTCGCACCATTTCTCCTCCTGCCCGTTCTGCTCGCCTTTCTTCCACCCCAGGAGCCGCTTGACGATGGGAGGAGTGAAGGGCAGGATGGAGGACATGCTGGCTGTGCCGGCAGCGCCCGCCGCCGGCTCCGCGCTCTGCCCACCGCCCCCCGCGCTCGCCCCGCTGCGGCCGCCGNGCCCCGCTCTGTGTGCGCGGAGAGGCGCCCACTCCAGCTCATTCCCAGTCTGTCTCTCATGCAAATTGCCTGCTGGCCGCCCCGGCCCGGCTTCCACCCCCTCGTTCCCTCCCAAACACGCCGCCGAGGGAGGGAGGGAGGGAGGGAGGATGGAAGGAGGGCGGGGAGGCGGCCGGCCCGTCGGGAACTCGGTGCCTCCATCGCCGCCCGCGGAGGCCCCGGCTCCGTGAGGGGGATCGCGCTGCGCAGGGCCCTGGGCCCACCGCGGGGGGAGAAAAGCCCAGGAGCAGGACAAGGAGAGGTGCCCGGACAAACCCCACCGAGAGCAGGCAGCGAAAATAAACACAAGTGTAAAGCCCCCTCAGTGAGGGGAAGGGACAAGAGGGTCCACAGGGTGGCTGCAGCCTCTGCCACGGCCGTTTCGTCCATGGAAAGGTGCGTTCCCACACAGATCCCCGAACACAGTTTGGCCAGCCGTGCTCAGACAATCAGCTGCTTTTTGTTTCAACCCCTTTAATTTACTATTCCATTCCCTCATTTTTCCACCCCGAGCAACAAGTACCCGAATAATTTTTGCCCTGTATCAGACACAAACGACACCCTGGAGGTGTTTACCGCGGAGCTGGTCAGAAATTCTCAGACGGAATATTTTTGTCAGAGGATGGCAGTTTGTTCACATCTAGGTGTTTTGTAGAGATGCTTCGGTTTGGGCTGACTCAGGGTGGCATCCAGGTACATTTCCAGTTTCTAACTTTCCATCTCTAGCCAGACTGGGCTGTTACACTCCCCCATCTCAAGCATCACTCCCTCCATGCTGAAAGGCGGCCCAGGGCCTGAAAAAGCATATAATTATAAACTTTAGCTCCTCAAAGCAGCAGTTCTCTGTTAAACTACCCCAAAATGGTGCTGAGCAAGGAGGCTCAGAGCCACCTGCAGAGTCACCAGGTGCCTCCAACAAGATTGGTTCCTTTTCTCAACTCCAGCTGCTTCTCATCTCCCTGACACAGCTGCCCGGGAGCAACAGGGTAAAAGTTTTGTGGGACCTGGGTCCTGAATTCTCAGCTTTCCAGCTGAGATATGCTTCCCAGTTTTCTCCATCCTATCAGAAGAGACGATGGTGAGCCCGAATTTGGGAAGCCTGTGGGGCTGCTTGGCAGCTCCCAGACATGCGGGTTCTTGCCAACCCACATTCTCATATTCCAGGATCCAGTGTAACCCAGTGGGGAGACTCCTCGAAAGCTGGCATCCCAAACCTCCCTGTGCCTGTGGATTTGGAGCAGCCAGCCATCCAGATTGCCTCGTGGCAATTTAGGAACCGATTGGATCAGACAGCATCTGAGGCTCTGAGGCAACTACCTTGGCTTTCACAGGCATTTCAAACACAGGGGTTTATTCCAAATTGACAGTATCAATTTTTGAAATATTAATATTGGATACAACTTAAATATGCCCTTCTCTTTTTTTTTCCCTCCAGCATTCTCATATTATTCCCCAACATGCATTCCCTGAGTGTCTTGAATTTTGGAGGCTCACCACTAAAATTTTGGACCATTGCCCTGACCCAGTTTTTGGCTGCCTTGGTTGAGATGCCTGAAGTACAAAGATGTGGAACCCCTGTAGATGATCCCAACATTGTTTGAGGAAATATCTCCTCAATACCTCTAAAACAATGCAAAAAAGATTGACACTGTTTACACTAAAAGCAGGATGCCTCGATTACTGACTTGCTGTATATTTGTGTTTTTCTGAGAAGGCCAAGTTTCTGCGAGTTTGTGATTATATAAGGATCTGAACTCTTATTTAAAAGTTGTTCACAACTTTAGAAAATAGCTTGTATATGTGAACCAAGTGAAACACAGATGGGGAAGTTAAATACATTTTTTAATGTAGAAATACGTTCTTACTACATCTTGAAATGGGGTGAAGTTGAATAATCTTTTTCTATTTTCCCAATTCTTGGCCCAGCACATTTTGCAAGCCCAGAGCCTGAAGGACCTGCCTCAGACCTGGTAAGTCCATATTACATCAGGGTGATCTCAGAGCAGATTTCTGTTGGGGACCAACAGTTCTTTCTGGCTGTTCTGGATCGAAAATCATGGGCAGCATTCCATTCTTTTTTCATCCAGAAAATACTCAAATCTCAAATTCATTCCAGAAAATACTCAAATTCATCCAGAATACTCAATTCTCATTGCTACACTCGGAATTCATGGTGTGACCTTGGTTCAGCAGAGCTTCTAGAATTTTCTGTCCATATTCATGGGCTTATCTTCACTCCTTACAGTCATATCACAAGTGATGGCCTGGGTACATTTGAATAAGGGGAAGGAGAGGAAGAGCTGAGTGGTTTGCTCGTGCTTGTACAGTGATTTAGTGGCAAAAGGGTGAAGATAATTTGCTAAACACTAAACCAAACTAGGTCTCACTTGCTTTAAATCTCTAAATGAGGTGCAGGCAGGTAAACCACTGATCTAAACTCTGGGCCACAGCAGCATTGAAAACAAACAAACAGTTGGGCTTGGGATGTGGGATACATTTTTAAGCTGAAGGCCATGACATTTAATGGAACAGCTTGTATGTTTGCTGGAGTTACCTGTCAGTTCATTACAGAATGAACTGTTCTATGAAAATATGACTTTCTGAACCCCTAGACAGTAATCCTTTATTTCAGAGAGTTTTGGACACTTTCATAGTGGAAAAATTAACAGGAAAAGCAGGACCGTCCCAATTTTGCGTGGTCTGGATCCTATTGCTGGTTTACAAAATGTCTGACGTCTTGGAAGCCACCACTAGGCAGGAGAAGTTTATGCTTCTTTTTGTGATTGTGCTCATTATTTGTGAAACAATTTGTTCTTTACTTTTTAGAAGTCATTATCTTTGCTTGGGTTTGGAATAGCAGAGGTTCAGGGTCACAGTTTGCTCTTACTGAGAAATAAAGATATAGGTAGTCTGCAATAATGTGAGAAAACTAAACACTTCAAGAAAAAACCCAAACCCTTTACAGCTATTTTGCATTTCTTAACCTTTTACTAATACACTAGCACCTTAAAATTACTGAAAAAAAACCCATCTGCATACCTTGGGTTTTGATATGATTAATGAATAGGACCAGAATTAAAATTCTCCTTTAACAAAGAATAAAATCAGGCTTTGCTTCAGGAACAATATAAAATTAGCATGAGAAACAAGAAGGTGTTCACTGGAGCTCAGCTGTGCATATATGTACCTTTATCAGCAATATTTTTAACAGCTTCAGAGACTGAAGAATTGTTCTGTGCTTTGCTCCATGCTCCCTTTATACCCTTTGAGTAGTGGGAAGGGATTTTGGGGCAGACAGGAAGGTGCTTCCATGAGCTCCCACCTCTCTGCGTGCAGGGCAAGCTGGGACAGGCAGGATGGAGGCAGCATGGCCAGAGCACGCTGCTCCCTGCCTGGGCTCAGGCTCTGAGGGAGCCTGGTGCCTGCTCAAACAGCTCCCAGGCTGGCCCAACGTGCCATTGTGGCTGGGTTTAAAATCAGGGAGTGGTTGAGAAGCAGCTTCTGAGGTGCTGCCCCCATCTCTCCCTCACTGGCTGAAATACTACATATCATTTCCTACCTGTACGTGGAAAGGGAATTTTACAATGGCACTGAAGGTGCAGGTGGACAAGCTGGGAAACTCACAGCAGACAGGGTGGTGTCCTCAACTCCTCTTGTCCAATGATCTCTGTGAAGGGTGAGATGGGCAGCACTGAAAATGAGGAGTTTTAAATTGGGTTTTCTTCATTCCTTACCTTGCAAATAAGGGCTGTGACATTTAACTTGGAATCTATGTCACGTATAATATGGATAAACAAGGGAAGGTGTGGGAGCTTTCCCTGGTGAAGGTAATGTATATATATCTATATGTGTAGAACAGCATTTATATGCAAGCAAACCTATCTTAATCACTCAGAGCAAACCTACAGGAAAATAACTTCTGGTGTGAATCATGAAAAAAGCAAGGCCTTTCTAAGTTAATGTCTTCAGCATTAATGTCAGCTCTGTGAAATACACACCTCAGTCAAATCCTTGCAGGGTACCACAATTATTCTTCTCTGCAGATGAGAAAACATGCACACACAATAAAAAGTTGTTTTGTTGGAAATTCCTAATGCTTCATACACACAAGCCACTTTACCTGCGTGTTCCGAGAGGCTCAGTGGTGCAAAAATCACACAACCACTTCTAGTTAAGCCAGAATCCTTTCTGTTACCACGGCAGCACCTCTTGCCTAAGGGAAAAATACAAGGCAGCAGCACGTCCAGAGTGATCCTTCTAAAACACTCTCCCAGTTTCTGGCAGTTATTTGTGTAGGCGCTCCTGAACTGGAGCTGACCTCCCTGGAGAGCCGTGGACAGGCCATTCCTGCACTCCAAAACCTCTCTGCTTCTGACTTACGTTTCTGAGTAGCCTTCCCCAGGCCCCCATGGCCCATATGGGGCACAGGACAGAGCTATTCTGAAGAAGAACTGAAATTATCCACTGAAAAGAACAATTCCCTCATTATTTCTTTTATGAGCTGTATGGTCTTGGTGGGAAGGGAAAGGGTGGTGTTGAGGTTAGGGCAGGTGAGTGATCTCCCAGGAAATGGGAGTTTTCCCCTCTGTGTCACAGTGCTGCTGTGAGATACGAGGCAGCCTCAGCCTCGGGGGTGTTTGTGGTGTGCAGGGAGCTGGGGGGCCCTGGCTGCTCCCCTGGGGTCAGGGCTGCTCGGGGCACTCACAGCTGCACGGGAAGCGGCCGAGCTCTGCTTCACTAACACGGCACATCCTGCTGGGCAGGGCCCCACAGCCCTCCTCACAAACACCTTCAGAGGCTGCAAAGGCAATCCCAGCTCTGCTTTTCCCTGGGCATCCGAGGCTTGGCTTTGAAATCTTAGTGGGCCTTTACATGGTAACTCCTGGCACAGTTTACAGGTGTCCAGTATGTGAAAGGAGACAGCAGGCAATAGTCTGGAGGATAGTTCTTCATTTAGTTTTTTAGTTTCATGAGACAAAATAAAGCATCTTGCTGGGGACACCACAGCATCTTTTCTGCATGGCTGTGGGAGTGCAGGAAAGGGACACACAGGGACACAAAAGCCTCCTGAGGCTGAGCCCTCTCCTGAACCACAATCACTGGGATAAGGCCTCATCTAATCTTTCCAAATGTGCTAACAGCCTGAAATCAATATGCTTTTAATGAAGCTGGAGATAAAACTGTCACTAGGGTGGCCACCCAGTGGGATGTGCTGATATCCTGAGGGATGGAGTGGAGGGTTTTCAACAGCCGGGTGTGAGGAGGCAGCACCTGCAAACTCAGCACTGCCCAGACTTTGCATACAAGGAGCTGCTGTCGGGCTGCTCTCGGTGTGACTGCACACACACACAAACACAGCCCTGTCCCAATCTGGCAACCTGGAATTTCATGGGGTTTAAGCATGGCTAACAAATAAAATCCAAATTCTCTGTTTTAGGGATGGTCCTCCTCATGAGACGTTTCCTTCCTCTGGTTGCTGGAGGGACTGAGATGCTGGTGAAATTCCACACTTTGTCTCCTGCAGTAGAGAAAGCACCAAAAGCTACAGTCAGGAAAAAAGAAAGGAACAGGCCAGGCCTCAAAACCAGAGGCTCATTACAGGTAACACAAAAACTCCAGCTCCCAGCCACAAACATTTATTTGAGATTCCTTTCCTGTGTCCATATATGACTGTCTGTCCCTTCTGAATTCCTTGCTGTGTCTGCACCCTTTTCTTTGCCAGGGCACATCTGTTAAAGTCTTCATTTTGGTTTTGAAGTGGGCATTTTCTATCCAGCTGAACTTTAAAAAAGCTCCTGAGCAAAGGCTTTAAGGGAGTAAATATAAATATATTATTTTTATGAATAGGCCCCTGTTTTCACATGTTCCACTTGCAATGGCTTCTTGTCCACAACTGCTGGCATGTCCAGCCCTCTGTGGGAAGAATCCTCTTCTGGAGGAACACACTTTTCCTTGTGCACATGGGATATTCTCAAGGAACATTTTAATGAAAAAATTCACCTGTACTGAAGGGGAAAATCCCACCATTGTGCTCCAGTCTTGGAAAACAGAAACCAGCCTGGCCAAACTGACCCCCCAGCACTACAGGGAGATTCTGATCAGGTACAGACCCTGTACCTGACATTGTTTGGTCCAACACTTGGGCTGAACCTGGGCAGAGCTCGAGGCTGCTCACAACATCCATCCATGCACACAGCAGGGAACAAATCCTTTGTATCTCAGCCCTACCTCACCCAAGTCAAGTGAGAGTTGACTAATTGCAACTGCTATAGAGTTTAGTCAGTAGTTTTTATGTGGTGGTGGCTCCCCTACTTTAAAAACCAACAGTTAAAGGCCAGTTCTTCATTTTTGAGGTTTACTTAATTAAGTTACCCTCTCTCTCTTTTTTTTGATTCTTAAATTCTTTTAACCTAAAATGCATTGAAGGTCTCACAAAGGGACTGTCATTCTCATCTGAACCAAGAATCCTCTTTAAGGCAGCAGCAGCAGCAAGGAGCGGCATGGAATTATTTGCCCATATAAATATGTTAATATTTATACATGGCCTGCTTAGATAAGGGAAACAACTTGAAGATTTATGGGAGAAACTCTGCATGGCCATGCTCTGTGGAGCAACGTTTCAAGCTCCATGTAGAATCCCAAGTGTTGATTTTGCCTCCTGACAGTTTAATGTGTAACCCAAGAAAGTGCATTCTTCAAGATAAAAAGGGGAAAATCAAACCACCACAATCTGCCTGCTCTTCCGTTCCAGGGGTTTCACTGCATTTTGAACAGAGCACAGTCCCTTTACTGTTGGGATCCTCAAACACAGCTGAACTGGAGAGAGTCCACAAGCTGTGCATGTAACCATACAAAAAAACTTGGGATTGTTTTTTCCTTTAAGTCATCTTCTGAGTCCTTACTGTTGCAAAAATGCAGCTTTGCCTTTTCCTAACATTTTCATAAAGCTCAAGTTCTACTTGGGCAGTAGAAATGGCACAAATGGGAAGAGAATGACAAGGAAATGCTCCGTGTGTGTGAGAGGAGGGATGTTTACTCCGTGTTTATTTGTTCTGGGGAGAAATAAAGTGCTTTGTGCGAAGGCTCTTTGCGAGAGAGGCTGAAACGCTCTCAGGGCCCTGTAAAAGCATTGCCAAGTTTGTCAGCAGAGGGGAAAGAAATCTGGGCAGGCTGCCCTAAATTAAAACTAAACTTAAATCCAATTCACTTTAAATGCACTTTTAGTGCTTGGTGTGGGGGCTGAAGGCAGAATCACCAGCTCAAACACTGAAAACTCCTGGGTTAAGACCCTTTCAAATGGGTCTAAAATTGTAGCAAATAAATTAAAATATTAATGTTGTTTCCTTCCTTCTGCTTTTGCTGCATGTCAGAGGGGTCATGTTTCCTACCTTGTCTTGGCCCAGGTCAGAGATGAGATGAGCTGAGGTGAGGTGAGCTGAAGGTGGAGGTTCTGATGCAATTCTGTGCTTCTGGGAGTTAAGGATTTAAGGAACACCACCTGTGTGAGTTTGCAGTCAGCTCCTGAGGGGTAGCGACAGTGCAAAAGAAACCAGAGCTGTGGAGGAAATACAATTAATTATTAATTTACCTGAGGTACTGAACAAATTAAGGATGCTGCTTTATTGTAACACGTTGGGATTGTACACATTTATTCTTTCTTTTAGGATAAACTAAGCAGCGTAACTTGGATCTGGATCAAGATTTGAAACCAAACCTCAGGGCTGCCTGTATAAGGCTTCTTGTTGATTTTGATATGAGATTTTGGGGATTTTTTTTTTTAAATGAAAATGTCACATCTCTAGTTACAAGGCTTTCTGTAATGTATCAAAGTCATTTTTTCAATATTGGTGGTCTTTCCTCTCCCAAGCTGTTGGGAGTAGAATTAAAAATCACGTGCTCCAGTACTTAGAAAGACCCTGTGAAGTGAATAGAAGCCAATTTAGGCAGCTGGGTACAGTCTTGAGAGAAATTTTCAAAGGCACACGTGATTTTTATGACCTTAGGACTATTTCTTGCCTTTAGAAATCTCTTTCATAGCTTAACTTCAGATACCTCTTCACAAAAACACTGTCCTCTGTTTGTTATCAGCACTTACAGATGTCCTTTATAGATTTACCGATTTGAAAGTCCCTGAAACAAACTGTGGGTGCTGGAGGGGGGAGTGAAAAGCAAGGACATAATTTCAGTTACCTAGCATTTCTTTGACTTAGTCATGCAGAACTGGATTGGTGCAGCTGATACGGAACGATGATTAAACCAAAGCCTGAGTCTTTATTCCCATGTGATCACTGCCATTATCTCTGCTATCAGGGTTGATCTGACAGAAACTTTTATTTAGAATCAGCCACACTTCTTTTCCCCGCCTACCCCAAAGGCACCAGAGTTGTTTGCAGCTCCCCAACTTGCAGAAAGTAAAATGTAATTTATGCCTCCAGTGCAATGAGGGAGCTGGGGAAAAAAGATCTGGCTTCTTTGTTTTGCGGGGTCTGATACAAAACCCATCACCGGCAGGAAATCAGGGTTTGTAAAGAATCCCAGAATCCTAGAATGGTTTGGGTTGGAAGGGACCCTAAAGCCCATCCCATTCCACTATCTCAGGGTGCTCCAAGCCCCATCCAGCCTGGCCTTGGACACTTCCAGGGATGGGACAGCCACAGCTTTTCTGGTTGGTGGAGAGTTTGAAGGTCCTTGGGTTGAAAAAATCAGAATGTTGTACCTCAGTTATTAAATGTCCATTGATTCCTCACTTTCTCATACACATTCGTATTTCAAAATACATATATATTTCAGCATCCCTTGCAATATTGCATAATTGTAGTGGTGTAAGCCCAGAACCCTTGACCTTTGTAGGCAAACTCCTGAAAGTAAGGATATTTTTATAATAAGAGGGTACAGAAAATAATAGTAATAATCACCTTAGGCAGAAATTTCACTATGCTATCACTTATAGGATATGGAATGTGGTGCTAGATAAAGGTTAATGAACAGGTCCATACCTCAGCTCTGGTCCATAGGGAATGACATCCTGGCTGACCTTTCTTTTAGTGAAGCTGCCTCAGGAGAAGAGAAATGGTCCCCTCACCCCCTGCGCCATCACTGTCTCAGCCCAGATGCAGCAATGACAAACCAAAGGGTTCGCAGAACTTCCCAAAGAGCTGCTCCGTTCCTAAAAGAAAGGAAGCCTGGTTAGAAACGAAATTTGCAAAGATGGTTGTCTTCAACTCTGATTTCTGGTTTGGGGTTTGCATTGCTTTCTGGCTTGTTTCTTAAAAACTTAACCAAGCTTGCTGAAGTGGAGATTGAGGCATGTTTGAAATGAGTCAGCTTGTTTTTAGGTCTTCTGACAGTGCTGAGAGTTACCAGTTTTCCTCAAAGACTACTGAGCTGTGACCTGAGGATCTCTTGGGTCTGAAGCATCCAGATCTCAGTGGTCACCAGTGGCTATAGAAAGGGGGCTGGGGAGCAGGGGGGAGGAGGCTGTGATGGTGCTCTGAGCGGAAAAGAACACCCAAAATCAATGTCATCTCTTCATCACCAATTTGGGCTTTGATGGAAGAATAATCCTGAAAAGGACCATTGCTACTGAGGTCTGGAGAGCTCTGCCTGGCAGCATGATCTCAAAGCTGCTGCAGCGCAGGGCAGGATTTGAGTGGATTTATGGAGACTGAGAGTTCAGCCTTTGCTCTGCTTTGGGTTGGTACTTGGTAACCTGAGGGACTCTTCTACAGATCAGTTTGGATATTCTGGCCCTTTATTTTATGAATTATTGGCTTCATTTTACAAAATACCTCTGAGGCAAGAAGGAAAATGGGGCAAGTTGTGAAATAATTCTCAGATCAGCCACTCAAAACCCCATGAGATCCATTATTGTGGCAGCAGATCTCCCTGTGGTATGTGCCAACTCAATCCCCACTTCTGTGCTGTCATGGCAAAACTCACATCCCTCACACCCTCCCAGCCCCTTCGGGCCTTGGCCCATCTTGGGGCTACCTGAGGTGTGTGAAACAATGTTCTTTTCCTGCCTTTGGGACATGGAGAGGCCTCAAGTCAGGGGAGAAATGTGGAGGCAGCCACCCAGATGTTGCTGCCACAATGAGGGAGACAGAGCCTTTTGTCTCTGCTGTCACTAAAGCTACAGAGCAATTTATCTGATTTGTGCATGGAGCAACATTATGTGTCTTTCCATTGTGTGCAAACATTTCTCTTGCTTAAAATGCTACACTTAATGGAGCGGTTAGTCCTGAAAGCTGCAACGTTTTTCAGTGTAACTAATGCTGGAAGAGACCAAGTCAACAGTTTGCCAGTATAGAGGATTAAACTTCCTGTTGCTACTTGTAGAACTCCATAGATTATGTGCAGTGCTTTGCACAAGTACAGTAAGTCCTAAATACCTTACAATCTATTCATCTCTATCAGATACAACTCCCTCCTCAGCCTAAGTCATTAGTAAATGCTGTCTGAGTCATTAACTCACCAAAACTGATGAACACTGGACAGTTGAGAGAAATTCAAGGAGCAGAAAACTGACAGCAAACTGTCCCATTCCCATCCACCCACTGGTCACCCTCCCAAAGGAAAAAAAAGAAAAAGAAAAAGGCAACGAATTGTTCAAATGACAATGGGGTGAGGAGGAAGGCACAAAGCCCTTTGAGAGAGAAGAAATTCATTATGAATAGACTGGAAAAGCTGAAATTCTGAAAAGGGAGAAGGGCAGGGCTGAGATGCAGCTGAGCTACACAGAATCACAAAACCATTAAGAAAAGACCTCCAAGATCGTGGAGTGTGAATGTTAACCCAGCACCACAGGAAGAAGCAGAGGTGAGGAGGAAGGGAAGGACAAGGGAGGCCAGGTTCCAGCCTTGCAGGGATGGTGGTGGGATGGTGGTGGCATGGTGCAGGAGTGGAAGAAGACACCGTGGTGGAGGAGAACACCAAAGCCAGCAGAGTCCCTGATAGCAGTGCTGGCAGAGCAGGCCAGGAGGAACTTCTCAGGGGGAAAAAAGATGTGTAGATACAGAGGAAAAGAGATGCTGAGTTTTTCCAGAGCTAACAGTCTTCACTGGCCTGGGGACAGGGGGAGATGGACTGACAGGAGTCACAAACAGGAGTCTGACAACAGAGAAAGCCCATCCTGAGAGTCCCTGTACACAAACAGAAAGGTGGGTGGCAGGACTGAAAAGCAGAGAACACAGAAAGGCAGAGGTGAAGCTGAGGAGGGGTTGAATTTCTTTGCCTTTAAGAGATGTTATAGCCAATGATATGTTAATTTTGTGTGGTGCCAAAGTCAATATAAACTGCAGAGCAAATCAGATCTGTAGTGGTCGAGGATGTGGAGAAACAGTCGATTGTATATTTAACAGGAAGCCAGGGAGATCAAAGAGTTTTCAAAATGGTTTTGTTTTTAACTGATACCCTGGCTTTATTTTGTTTAGATTGAGCTGGGGGCCTCTCTGAAGAGGATGAAAGGAGAACAGAAATGTGTAACAAAGACATTTCCCCTCTCCTTAATAGTCAAGGGAAGTTGACATCCCTGTCAAGCAATAGCACCATTATATGCAGGGCTGCAAGAAAGGAAGCTATTTTATCCTTGGGAGGAAAGAGAAATGTTATCTTCTAGCAAAGAGGTGAAGTTCTGCAGAAATTCAGGGCTGTTAATAGACTGTTATGACAGGGTGCAATTTGATTTCCAGCGAACAATGTGTGTCCCAGGCCTGAGCACTCCTCAGTTAGCACAGATCAAACAGAGCACGGGTACAGCCTCCTCTCTGGTAACATATCCTTCCAAACACTCTGCTTGTTTTAAGAGTTAAATTAGATTTTTGCTTTTAGCTATTTTCAGCTCAACATGAAGGGATGATTTTGCATTAATGGAAGTGGCAAAGTCTAGCCTGTAAAGAATTAAGATAGAATAACATGAGACGCTGCAAAGAGAATTCTCTAAAAGATCTTCTGTAAAAAGGAACATCTTGTAACACTTTTGGAGCAAGCCTTGGGCACAAAATTTTTGAATTAATTAAGTGTATGCTTAAATCTGCCTTTGCTGATCAAAACACTGAATCATCTTTATACTTTTTTTTTCCTGATACAGAATGGATTTGAGTGAATACTTGAACATGTATTTGTTTTGCAGGACTTTGAACTTGATGTGCATCAATGCCCTGCTTCAGTTTTGTCCTCCCAGTTTGTAGGCAGCCTCACGAAGCTAAAATCTTAACTTCCAGTTAAAACAGGATATTGAAGATGACAGATTAGAGGATACAAGAGGAAGGGGCTGTGCCATGGGAGGCACATATGCCCTCCCTGCTTCAGAATGAGGAACAAACAAGAGGCTGTTTCCCATTTCTGCAGCCACAGCTGATTTGAGTGCTAGAGTCTCAGCAGCCCCTGCCAGTGTTTCTGCAGTTAAGGTGGTGCCAGTCTTTCCATCAGAAGCCATTTAATAACTTGGCCACAAACACCTGCTTCAAGATGAGACTTAGAATTGAAAATTATCAGTCCTTCAGCAATTCTGAAGACATTTCCCTCCTTCCCTCACAAAATCCCACAAGTATTTTCATGCAGAATGTCTATGATTGATAAAGTTTCATTTTGGGTCAGTATCCCCATCATTTCCAAACCACTTTGTATCTCTGAGTGAGTTGTGCCACCATCCTGCTCATGGAGAGCTGCAGTCCTTAGATGAAGCCTTCAGTGCACAGAGCATGACAGGAATCATTTGTGGTAGGAATTATGGCCTCTCAGGTAGATTCTAAATCCGTGTATATTCATGGTTTTCCTTTTGCTGTATCGTGCAGCTGACAGAGCAGATCAAAGCGATCTCAACGTCATCTTCACCACCACAGGCCCTTTCTCTCTGTTCAGGCTGCCAGCTAAACCTGTATCTTCACAATTCACTCAGTTTGTTCTTTTTCTGCTCATGGATGACTTTCCACTTAATGTAATGGCTTTAGGAATGTAGGATGCACCCATGCCTCGATGCCTTTGCCTGCTGGCAGAGCCCTCCATCCCTATCCTTATCCAAATAACACAACCATTCGGCTCCATGGGGGAATGGTGCGAGGCTGTGTCCCAGCCCCAGGAGGTGATGCCAGGGTGGGAGCAGTGTGGGTTACCCGTCCTTCCCTGTGCTGTGCAGCCCTGATGTGAGAGCAGGGAGGCTGTGAAACCCCATCTTCCTTTCTCTACCACAGCTGTGGTTGAGTTGATGAGTTTTTGTTCTCCTTTCTGGCATGCGCTCCTACTCCAGCTAGAGCCTGGCTCAGAGGGATGAAGCTGCACTTCCCTCTGCCCTCCCATGCCATGGTGGCACGCTGGAGGCGGTGAGTCAGGCAGCCTTTCTCACCCACAGGCAGCTGCCTCTTGGCTTTGTGGTCTCCACTGAAAAACACAAGGAACCTTCATTTCATTGAGCTTAACCCAAGGCTTTCAGTGTTCCCCGTGTGACTGAGCTTGCCCTCACTCCGTCCTTTTGTTTTCAAACCCTAAAGCCTCTTTAGTTTCGGGATTACCCGTGGCTCTCACCAGCAGCTGTTGTTGATCACCTGGGGATCACCCGCTTTCCTCCTCGAGGCCGAGCCCATGGATTGTTTGATCCATTTGATCCATGCTTGGATGCAGATGGCGCATCCAGACCTGGTGAGAGGGCAGAGCATGGGGCAGGAGCGAGCAGGAGAAATTCCGGGCTGCAGGGAAGAGATGGTTCTGCCCTGATCCAGGGTCAGCACCTGCAGAGCCCAGGCTGTACTCAGGAGTTCCCATCCCTTCCCAAAAGGGCATTTCTTCCACACAACTACTCAACAAATGTTTTTGGCCATTGGCGGCTCATTTAGGTCATCAGCTGGAGGGAGGAGGACGTGAACTGGCACTGGAAATCCCACAGAAATGCTGAGAAAAACAAAACCCTCAGAATACTTGGTGCTTTTTTTTTTTTTTTGTCTCACTGAATAAAGGAAATTTTTCTACTCTCATCAGAGAGGGGAAGAAATTACATTGCCTATAGCAATGGTGCCCAGAAGGAGGAACTGCTCTCTGTTCACTCTGGTGGAACAGAGAGCAGAAAGTTGCTGAGGTGTGGAGGACTCCTGTGCTGCTCACACCGGCTCCTCTGAAACAACATTCACAAAATCAGCACAGAAAAATGCCTGGCACCAGGCACTAACCAGGATAACACAGCCTAGCAGGAATGCAGCCCTCAGCCTGACATTCCTCTGAAGATGTGCAGCATTCCCTAATTCACTTGACTTGATTTTAAGGAATAAAAAGTAGATTAGACCCTAAAATACACAGTTTGTGTATACCTAACACGTCTCAGGGGCTCTTAGCAGTGACCCTTGCTGCCTGCTCCTGTCTGACTCCCTTCTCCCAGGTGGAATTTCCCCGGTGACTGCACAGGAAGCACAGCTGTGCTTGTGCCCGGTGCTCCCTGAATGCCTGGGAGATCCTGCTGCCTTGGGAAGGGTTGGATCTACCACGGGCACAATGCTGAGGCAGAGCAGACACGTGCCTGGAGTTTCCAGCCCTCCTGCTGCCACCGAAAGGTCTGGGGAGCCCCACGATCCTTCCCCAGGTTAACCAAGCCTTGAGGGATGGCCATGCTTTGTCTGGAGGGGTTTTACAGCTCTCAGGGCCCAGCTGTGCTCCCCAGGGACCAGGCAAGGCTGAACAGGTCACAGTGTCATGGGGAGACCTGTCTGGAAGTCAGGAAGGGCAAAGGAGCCTGTGGTCTGGCTGGGGGTTTAGGAAGATGACAATCTGTACACTCAGTAGTTTATAATTTCCGAAAGAACACCTTACTCTATCAGTTCCCCTTCCTTTGTCATCAGAGAAAAACTCACACTTTCCTAACTGAAAGTTCAGTCTAAACATAAATGTCACTGAAAGCCCAGCGAGACCTTTGCTTCTCCGGTTTCACTCTCCTGAGCTGTGGGGAAGATTATGCAACAGGAGCACTGGGGTGACTCATCTTCTGGCATTGCAGTAAATTAGGAAATGTTTGCTGCGATGTTGTAGGGCTTTCTACCGGCTATTTGTGGGCTGCTTCTTTCTTTGCCAGTGTCTTCAACTCCCAAGTGTTGCCTGTTGCCCTTGTCTGAGTTAGGAAGAGGCTCCCCAGTAGGTGCTGCAGCTCAGCTCTGGAGCAGAGGATAAGGACAGCAGCTGTTGGAAGGAAATGATGTTAAAGAAATTCTGAATGTCCTTGCTCAGCATATTTCCCCCCCTGTGAATACTTCTTGCAAGTCTTTGAATCACTGGCTTTGTTTCTGTGCTGGAACTCTTAACAACACTCTCACCCATCAGGCACTAAGGGGGTCAAGGAGATTTTCCTCCCATGTTTGTTCCTGAAGCACAGGGCTTGTCAAGATCACAGAGACTCCTCTAAGAGAGTCTGAATATATCAGAGGAAGGACAAATTAAATGTAAGAAAAATAATGTCAGGCTCATCCCTCCTTCTTTGCAGCTTCTTTTGGCTTAAGGTTCAAAATAAATGTAGACTTGTCTTGAAACATGAGAATTCACAAGGTGCGCCTTCCCTGCAGAAGGAAACTGCAAAATAAAGAGAAATATTAATGTTGTGAGATTGAAAGTAACACCATGAGCACTGGAAACACTATGAAGGACATTAACCACACTGTTGATTAGGATATATGATGCCATAAATAACCCTGATGTAAAGATGTGAGCCTTTGTTGCAATTTCATTTCTGGTTATTCGTGGTACATATTCTTTAAGGATTAGAAGAGAGAAAGTCATGTAAACACCTAAAGGTGTTACATCTGTTACATTGTAACATCTGTGTACATTCTGTTACATCAGAAATTCCACAAATGCCCCTGGTTGTTCGAAAGTCCAGTCTTGAGTTAGGACTTTTCTGAGCTCCACAACCTATTATGGTTGATATAAACTGAATTTTCAGGTAAATAAAAAGGGGCGTGAGCTTCTCCGCTTACTCTGTACAGTATGTCATGTTTTCCAAAAAAGAAAGGATGAACTTATTTTGCCATGGAAATCAAATAAGGCATCAAAGCCCAATTTCCTAAGGACAGTATCTATCAGTTTCTTTGAAACAGACATTTTTATGACCAGCAATGTTAACAAATCCAAACTAAGTATCCAATCTGTCAAGGAGAAAAATAAGTTTAGAATGAAAGTAAGTATTGCTCGTTAAACTTTAATGGCAAGGCATTTAAAAGAAGAAAACCATCCATTATAATGTTGGTGGAATAGTGTGTTGTCAAATTCCCCAGAGAGGACTTTTATCATGATGTTTAAATATATTATATTAAGGGATGGCTGTTACTCTATTCTATAAACAGGAGACTTTTTAGAGGAGAAGTTTAAGAGCAGTATATATATATAGTGGTGAAAATTTCCCTATTGCCCAGCAATTAAAAGGAACTGTTGGATATTAATCCCACCTGTCCCAAAGGATGTGCTGGGGGAAGAGTTGTGCTGAGGCAAAGCTGAACCAAGCAGTGTATACTCAACCTTGAAGAGGTCATTCCATTTTTTTTGGAATCTGTAGGATCGAGGACTTCTGTGACTAGTACCAGCCACTAGAAAGAGAGCCATTGTTTTAGGCTTGGTAATGAGTTTAGATCCATGCTGATAAATCCTGAAGGAGAACCTTTGCCTGCTGATCACATTCCAGTTTTGTGTCCTGTTTGATCTCTGGTTTGTGCAGGTACACACAGCCAAGGCACATCACCAGCATCTCTTGAACAGTGTTTCCTATCTTAGTGGAATGCTCCCCTTGCCATGACTCCATCCCCCATGTTAAACACACCCTCTTCCCTGACTCCCATGGCCTTTTTCAGGGCAGAACTTGTTCCACGTTTTCTTTCCTACCCCCTCACTTCAGTGATCACATCACGAGTCCCTGACTCGAGTCAGCCCTGCTTCTGCTGAAGCAGAGCTTTCCCTTTAAGGCCTTTTTATTTTTAAAAGATACATGGGAGAGGTTCCATTTTTGTTATAAACTGCTTCCACACCCAGAAATCCATCATAAGAAATTAAAGGGAAGAGCTGCAGAGCCTTGGCCCAGCTTTCTCTTGGGGAATCTTGGCGCTGTAGAGGCCAAGAGCCCCAGGCATGGTGGTGTCCCAGCTGATGGATGCAGTGCTCAGCCCTATCTCCAGCATCTCCACCAGCCTTTGAACCAAAGATTACCACCTCTGCAATCTTTAATGATTTAATACCTTTAATATCACTGTCTCATCTCACTTTCTTTGGTTGCAAAACACTATGAGGTCACTACAGCAGTCGAACGTGGCTCTCAGAGTTGGTGCTACAGCTGTGCCCTGATGCCAAGACTTGCTGAAATCTTTGCCAAATTTTCATCACTTGAGCTGAAAATTTCATGTCAAAGGCCTGCTGTAGTCTGGTTTGCCTTGAGGTTTTATTTAGTCTTTTGATTTAAATTAAATTGAATGAAGCCATTCTGGAAAGAACCAGAAAAGACACAGACCTGATGATCTGTCAGTCAGTTTACTGTGGCCCCCACAAAAACATTTATCACAGACTTTATTGCCACATCCTTGTTTTCTCCTCACTTTCTATAAGCATGCAGGCAAGACCTTATTAAGGGGTGAATAAAGGCTGCAAGGTGATGGAAGCTATAACCTGATAGCCCCTGCTCCATTTGCTGCAGGAGATGGGAAACACGTAGGGAATTAAGGAGGAAATTAGAAATAGAAACAGTTAATGCAGCTGAAAACCAATCTGGAAAAAAAGTCTGTAAAATCCTTGCCTCTGCCACAGAATTTTTGAGCAGAATTAGGCAAGTCATTGGATAGAAGATTCCCAGATCATCACTAAATACACATTCCACATTCACCAAGTTCCTGAGTGCATCTGAAGACAGTGGGGCTTTGAGAAGCTGCAGCACTGCAAGGGACCATGATTGCTCACACATCCTGTCCAAACCCAGAGCTGGTGAATATCCTTAAACTTGATTTCTCTCTGCCTCAAATGTCATCTATAACCCAAGCAAATGCCACTCCCACACCTCACAGGGGAACGTGAAGAATAAAATTTGCTAATGCCTGTCATCAGTGCCCGAAGAGCGCTCCCAAGGAAATGAATAATTCTGTGTTCGGAGCAGGATTTGAATAGTGAGCAGTAAGTGAGGCATGGGGGCACACATTGCACAACCAGGAAGAACAAGAGGGTGAATAATGGTTCACTGAGCAAGTTTGTACATGAAAAGAGACAGGAGCCCTACGAGGAAAATTGTGCAGGGCCAGAGTAGAGAATAACACTGTAACACTGGGGCACGGGAACGTTCAGACTTGGGGAGCATCCTTCTTTCTCAGTGGCACTTCCTACCTTTTGAGAACTTGACTGCTGAGTGCTTGATTTTGATGCTTCAGTGCCAAAATAAGTCTTTCTCTGAAAAAGCAGCATTGTTGAGATCAGAGACAAGGTAGATACCTTGCACACAACAAAAAGGGTTGGGGTCACTTTGGGCTGGAAAAGATTGATTGCTTTTCAGTCTCTGCCCACAAATGGTGCCCTGCCTACACCTCTCTGAACAATTGTCTAGAGAGTTTCCTGTTCTCAGAGCTGCCACAGACCTGGGCACAAGCTGCTGTGTTTGCCTGCACTCGTGTCACCCTTCCGGGAACACCAGCAGGCAAGGGACCCCTGGACATGTTCCACACACAGATAAGACTGAAGGCCCACGGCTCCTCGCTCAGCAGTGACACAGGCTGGAGTTCACAGCAGCACATTTCATTTCTTCTGCTTGAGATTCGAGTAGATCTGTTCCACCTCCATCAACAACAGCCTTGATTCTGCCCATGGCAAATGGCAAAACTCCCACTCGTTGCACAGGGAGCAGTGTTGGAGCACTAGATTTTTTTTTTTCCTTTTTCAGCTGGGTTGTGCAGAGACTTTTTTTAGGCTCAGCAGGAACATTGGGAATATCCAATCATCTGTGTGAGTCCAAGAGCAGCCAGAATATGGGCAGGCCAGTAATCTGCTGTTGTGACTCACTGTAATGTTGTGGACCTTGCCTTTGAAGCAGGGAGTGGTGCCTCCCTTAGAGCACCATCCACAGCAACTCTGGAGCTGTTCCCTCTGCAGCTCCCATTGTTTCAAATGGATTTCAAACTGCTCATCATCTGCCAGGCTTGGACTTCTGGTCCCAGTCAGCTGACTAAAATAAAAGCATGAAAAATGGAGTAAATCAGAACTATTATTTGTCACACATCTGTCAGCACAAGGGCCATCTTTCACAATTCAAGTCCCTGGAGAATATGCTTTCCTGCCCCACTTTCCTTGGAGACGCATACAGTGTGTCCCAGCTACTTACATATGTGAAAAAAAATTGATTTTTAAAGCAAGTGACCTTAATCCAGGGAGACCTGTCAACCTTGGATGTATCTCAAGTTTCCCTTCCAAGGCTGCTGCAGTAATCTCCAGTTCATAAAGCTGAAGGCCAGGGAAATCAGAGACTCGTGGTCCTTGTGCATAGCCTCTGCACAGCTGCACAGTTGGGTTTCCCCTGCTGGGTCAGCCTTTAAAAGGACTTAACCAAGGCTGACAAACCTAAAATTAGATTTGCCAGCTCCAGGAGGAGTGTGAACATGTCCCTCCTGTCTCAAGGCTGCATCTGTATCCAGCCAGGGCTGACTGGAAACCAGAATTGTTGCATATCAGGAGCTGTGGGGACAGACAGACAGGAAGGGAGCACAAATAAATGTTGGTTTGAGTTGTGTCCATGCTTCCACTGACTCCACCAGGTTTTGGATCAGATCCTACATGGGAATAAGGGTAGTGGGAGACTGTCCTTAGCACAGAAGTGTCGTTACAATCACAATGAATGCTATTAAATGACAATTTCCTGTCCGCTGTGGTCCTCTGTGTGTCTCCTCTGCCAGCAAATCCCACGGGGAAGGGAGTGTCTGTTATTCCATGTTTGTTTAGTGCCTTGTACAATGAGGCTCTCTTCCAGTTGGGGCCACTTGATGCTGCCACAATACAAATAATAATGATTCTAATAATAAAATGCAGACTTCAATGGGCCAAGCTGCTCAGAAGCATTGGCCTTTCTTGCTGACTTGCTTCCTCCCACTTCCTCGCTTCCTCCTCTGGTAGAAGAGCTCTTCTACATCATCAATTCCCAAAGGTGCTTGTCGTCCTCAGTGTTGTTTGGCTCTGCAGGAAGTACCATTGCTTAAGACACTTGGCTTTCTTTTTTTAATTCTTTTTCTTTTCCACTGATGCGTTGCAGAAATTCTCCTTCCACACCCTTCACTTCCCGGGAACATCTGTCCCTTTGGATCATCATCCCAGCCACGGCACCACCTGCACTTTCTCCAGCCCTGAAGACAGGGAAGAAGCGGAAATATCAGCCAGGGGCACAGGCTGGGAGGAGCTGGCAGAGAACAGAACAGAATCACAGAATCACTGAGGTTGGAAAAGCCCTCCAAGCCCATCGAGTCCAACTGTTCCCCCAACACTGCCAAAGGACACTGAGCCATGTCCCCAGGTGCCACATCCCCACAGTTAAATCCCTCCTGGGATCCCTGCAGCCCCTCCAGCTGCACAGTGGGGTTTCTCAGCAAGGACAACACCCTGGGCACAGGATTAGGGATCAGCGAGTGCTGGGATAACTCCTTCCCACAGCACTTTGTGGATGCAGCCAGTACAGCTTTGTGTCCAGGGCTGGTTTCAATTTGGCTTCTCACAGAGCACTCAGTTGACAAAAATGGCTCTTGGCTAAAGTTCTTCTTTGTTTTGGTTGGAATTTTCCAAGTTTTCGGACAAAAATGCACATGAGGAGGGTTTTGATTTTCTGTCACTTAATCTGTTCCTCTGTTGGAAAAACGGAAGCTCAGTGGAAAATCTGACAGCTAAATGTATGTGAGCCCTCAATAAAAAGTTACAAGAATCAAGGAACAAAAATCTGTGAAAAAATTTTAACAGCACAACCATTTTTGCAGAGAATATATTTAACATTTTCCAACCAGCTTTAGCAGTGACCTGTAATTAAAGAAGAGTCCAAGCCACAGAGTTCAGAACCAGACTTTCCCAGAATTTATGGGTGTCTGGGTTTGGTTGAGTCCAGTATGAACCATGGCAAGAGCTGGGATCCAACTCCCACTTCTCCCAAGGCTGGACAGAGGTGGTTTGGAGGCATCTCTTCATTCAGGGCATCCTGCTCTGGCTCAGAGGAGCTGCCACCCTGCCTGAGCCCTGGGTAGGGACAGCAGGACAGACAGAGGTGTCTGTGCAGCTCCCAGCATCATCTGGGAATGCTCCACACCCTAATACAATAACCCTCTGGAAATTAAAGCCAACTACAGAAAAAATCAAGGGTGAAAGAAAAAATAAGAGGTAAGGAGAGGAAAAAAAAAGGAATTGCACAGGTATTTTCCAAGAAATGACAGGATTTGCTGTCAAACCACAAGCTGATTCAAGGATAACTCAAAGAGATTCCTCACTCGCCTCTGGCTGGGAGTAGGAGAGGTCGTTAGCACTGCCAGGCTGTGGAGAAGGGTCTGAGGTCTCCTTGCTCTTGGTGCAGTGGGGAAACATTTGTGCCACCCTCAAGGTATGTATTTCTCTGCTAGATATTCTGGGACAGGTTTCCATACTGGCTCCACATCTTGGGTGCTGACCTCCTTAGAAAATCTGTCCCAGCCAGGTGCTGCCAAGTTCCTGAAACACTGGCCCTGGGCGATTTTAGAAATATGGCCACACCTGTCCTCGTTTCGCATCACTATCAAATCCAGCAAATCTTTAGATTGGCCTGCTTTCAGCATTGTTTTGAATCCCTGCTGCCAGGTGTTGTTTGGGGAAACACGCTGTCCTTGCCACAACGCATTCTGTCTTGGAACAACTTAATCTTGTGTTTTGGCCCCAAACCAAGGGGCCATTCCTACAGGCTAATAGAAATGCTTGGTTTATTGTCTTGCTGGGAACACACTGGGGTGGTTGGAAAGGGATCCCAGAGTCTGATAAAACCAGGCTACCTGTCTTGCTCCTTGTTGAGACTGGTAGGGGCAGGCTGCCAGCAACAGCTGTTTCTTAATTGCACAGACACTTATCTTGTTCTGACACCACATGCAAACATTAATGTCTTTCTGCAAATATGAATTTGGAGATTCACTCTGTTGGCTTTTGAAAGCCATGCATATTTCTTGGTCCATCAGAAGAGACAGATGGAGGAGCAGAGACTTGGGGACGCATCTGAGCAGAGACACACACCTGGTGTTACCTGGTAAGCTGCTGACACAAAATGGTAGCACCATTTCCAAACAGAGGTGGCAAGGGCCAGATGCCAAAATCAAAACAATATGGGTCAATATCAGTAATATATTTGAAGGAAAGAGGTTGGCAGTAGCTGGGCTACACACAGCACACACCTGCCTGAGGCTGTGGGGGACCATCAGATCCCTGGATGGTTTGGGTTGGAAGGATCTTAAAAGATCACCTTTTTCCACCCCCTGCCATGGGCAGGGCCACCTTCCACTATCCCAGGCTGCTCCAAGCCCCATCCAGCCTGGCCTTGGACACTTCCAGGGATGGGGCTGTCACAGCTTCTGTGGGAATCTGTGCCAGGACCTCCCCACCCTCAGGGATGTTTGGTCCAGCCAGCAGCACATGGCTCCATAGCCACCTACATGGCTCTCCCTGCTGGCTCCAGGGCTTCCCCCCGGACTGCCTGGGCTTGGCCAGCCCCCCAGGCCCTGCTGGTGCTTATACCAGTGTAAGGCACTGGTTACTGGAGCCCTGGACGTGTCTGTGTCAGGGCAGCCTCGGTTTCTGCAAGTCCTCCACGAGCGCCCCTCCGCCCACGCCTGCTCTGTGCCCATCTCTAATTTTCCACCCGAGGAAGCCCGTCTGGCTGTTTGGGCGGGAGCCTTTCTCAAGGTTCCCAGCTCTGCCTGGCTTTCAGCAGAGAGTTTTATTTTTGGTGCTAAGCCCTAAAGCCAAAACCCCGCTCCTCCCTTTGCTCCGACCGCCAGTGCTGGGAGGCTGCTGTAAACAGGCTGGGGAGGGAGCAGAGCACAGCCCCTGCTGCAAGGGGGGCTGCAGGAATGGTGTGATACACCCCCCTTGCTGTTCCTAGGATTTGTAATTAAGGTCTCCTGGTGGAGACATGAGATCAGCAGGAAAGGGGACCTGGAAATATCTCTGTTCCTTGGTCTAGGCTTGACATTTAAGATTGCCCCTACTAAAGAGAGGCCTTGAAGAGAAAACAGCAGCTGGAATAGTCCGTGTTGGTCATCAGCTGTCTGTCTACCTCTCACTCATCCTCAATCCCATGAGAAATCCTATGGAATTTAACAGGCTTAAACAATAGCTCCCATATAGATTAAATTGAGGCATTGCTCTAAAAAAACCCCACAATATATGAGAGTGATCTTTCTAAAGCTTCCTTTCAAAAATCTGTAGTGGGTTAATCCTTCTGCATTACATTAAATGCATGATTTAAATGATTCATAAACAAAGGTCAGGTCTGCTCTGGAAACTTTCCGTTGCACAGCTTCTCTGCTTGGGAATATGGATTTTCACCACATTTAAGGACCAAAACCTTACACTGTACTCTTGCCACCAAGCCAAGACAAATTTTTGGTCTTATGGTGTTCTTCTATAAGGAAGCATTTCCTTTATCAGTTTAAAAGGCAAAGGATCTGATAAATCCATTTCCCTTCCAGACCCTGGCACATGATGTGTAACCCTGGTGGGTCTGAAATGATCTTCACTCAAATTTTATTTCCCAGTTTCTGTTTTCTTAGTTGCACTGGGTTCTTTCGAGTTTCCTTTTCTTTCTTCTAAACAAATGAATGAATGAAACCCCACACATGGCACACTCTGTTTGCACAACGTACAGCTTCCTAATTTCTCTTAAAAGCAAGAGTGAAACGTTGCAGCTGGAGCAGAATGGGGTCGGGCAAGCATTTGCTGCCCAAATGATAGAGAGGAAAGCAGGCCAAAAGGGAATGGCACATACAGCAACTGTATCTGGTGTCTGAGCCACACTGAGGCACTAAAATAAGCAATTGTACTTAACTGAATCTTGAATGCACTTCATGTTAAACATACACTGAAGGACTTGATTTGACTTCATGATCTTGAAGGTCTTTTCCAAATTTAAGCATTCTGTGATTTTGCTGAGTGCCCTGGATGACACAGGGAAGCAGCAATTTGGCTTATTCCTGCCCAGACTGGCATTTGGTGGGTGGCTGGGAGCTTGCTGCCTGCTGGTGTTGCTGCTGTCCCTACACCACCAGCGACCTCCCCGGCAGCACGTCCCACTGAACAGGGACTGCGTGCTGGGAGCAGAGATCTGGGATTGCTCTCTGCCAAGCCACAGGGAGCTGGTGTTTCTGAATGGCTCCACTGACCGGATGCAGTGGGCATTGAAATGCAACAACTTGCCCAAAAAGCTTGGTTTTCCTCCTAAACCCAAATTTCCAGCCCTGATAGAAGCTGGGGTATAACGCTTGGGCAGTTTTAACCCCCCAAAACCACACTGTGGTGGAAAATACCTGGGCACTGGCTGCAGCAGCGCCTCAGCAAGGTACTGTCATTCTGGCTGCTCCTTCCAGGCTGGAAAAGGTGCAAATGTTCAGGCGCAATCCCACTTGGAAAGCATCGGGCTGTGCTTCGAAGCCTTCAGCCAGGGCCAGGAGCCGGCGTCAGCGCATCCCCAGCGGTGCCAGCAGAGCCTCTCTCACCTGGCTGCCCAACACACTTAGAGGGAATACCCAATTATTGTTGTGTCAGTCAATCAGTCAAATACTGGGGCTCCACTGAGGAATATTTTCCGTCTGCAAGGGAAAAAAGCCTCTGTGAGTTCCAGCCAGCCTGCTCAGACGGTGGGGGGGGGGAGTGATCCAAGGTGCCGGGTTTCCACATATGCACACTTCCCTCCGGAGTGCCCTGAAAGGGACAGGAGCTATCCGGGGCTTTGCCACGTGTGTGCCAGGGGAGTGAGGAGAGCACAGGCAGGGCATGAAAGGAATGGGAAACAACTTCTCTCTTGTATTCACAGCATTTATTTTCTGATGAAACAGTAAATCTGCCCCTCTCTCCTGCATTCCCAGCATCACACAGGCTCAGGCTCCATGGCTTACTGGAAGTGGCTTGCCCAAAAGTTTTTCATTAACATTTTACCATGAAAAAATCCACACATCAGCCACACAGGCATGTGGTTTCAATCCCTTAAAACACTGATTCATTACGTGTTTAGCAAACATTTTCTCCTGCATCTGCAAACAATAGCTACTTCCAGACTTTCACTGGCCCGTGGTTGCTGCTGCTATAATGCCTTGGCTTCCCTGAAACCAAAAAGGTGAAATTTCTTTCCAAAGGGCAGCTGCCCCTCTGAATGGTTCTGTCCTTCTGCTCACCAGCTGGGAATGCAGCCATCCCCAGCAGCTCAGAGGGGCTGGGATTTAACCCTCTGTGCTGTCACCCTCAGAAAACGGGAGAGTCACAACTGTCTTTGAAATATCCTTTAGGGCTGCAGTGGGTGTGAGGCTCTGAGAGCTCTGCAAAAGGGCTTGGTCCATCTGAAATCCTTTAAAAATAGAGGTAAATAAAAAGGAGCCTGTGGCCAGGGTCAGGCACACACCTCTGCCTGTCTGGGGTAACTGAGCACTGGCAGCACCCCTGAGCAGGTCAGCCTCTCCTCCTTGGCATCCCTGTTGGGTCTGTGCTTTGTCCTTGGCAGCGGAGGTGAGTCACCGGCAGTGCTGAAATCCCAGCTCCCGCCTGCACCGCTCGGGGCAGCTGTTCAAATAACCTGAGATGAACAGAACCATCCATTCCCTGAAAAACAACAACAGCCTCTTCTTCGGGGCTGCTTTCCTGCAGGGCTGAGGTGGCACAGCTGATGGCACAGGGACCAGGTAACAGCTGAGCCGCAGCAGGGAGGGCCCAAAGGCAGCGAAATTCCTACAAATTCCCTAAAAGCCTGAAATCCTCCTTCCCTGCACAGCACACACACACACCGAAGCAGATTTTACTCACTCCTCTGAGCAGGCAGAATTACTCGCAGGTGGTTCTTTTCAAAAATACATATGGGCTGAGGCTGAGAACATATGGTCTGATGGCATATTAATAACAGAGAGCTGAGGTTCCCTGTTACTCACACGGCAAAAAGCAGATTGTGGCAAGGACACCTTTCAGGAGGAATTCCTGCTGCCCTGGCTGCATGAATCACCCCTCACCAGGTCACCCTGTTCCCAAAGCCCTGCCTAAGAAAAGCAGCCATTTATGGGTATGCAGAGATAAGGGGGTTTTTATCCTTTGCGTAGATGCCAGGGATGAAACCACAGACTTTCTCCCCTGTTTATTGTGAGATTAAAGCACATTTTTGTGGGATACATATAACAAAGGCCATGATGTCTGGAGGAGTTTTGGTCACTCTTCCTATGGTCATCCCCAATGCTGATGGTTGTGAATGAGGAGGATGCTCCACCACAATTCTCTAACGGGGCTCACAGCGGTGCCAACCTGGGCATTCCTTACTCCAGATTATCCTTCCTCTCCAAAGTCATCTCCTCCTCCTCTTTCTTCTCCCTTTCTACTTAGAAAGGGAGAAGGTTTATTCTAGGGGAAGTTGTGATGACTTTGTAGACATTTTCCTTGACCTGCTCTGCTCTTAATTGCCAATTACAAATGAAGGAGCGGAGCAGAACTGCCCAGCTCCCCCACTGGCACACACAGCCCCAGCTCTGCCTCTCCAGGGCACACTCCCAGCTCTCAGAGGAGATCCAGGGTTAAAACTGCTCTACTGACCCTTCCCTGTTTTTCCCTTGTGACAGAGCAGCCTTGGAGCTGTGATTTATGGGACTATGAGAAAAGCAATCCCTCATTTGAGGGTCCCAGTCCTGCACAGAGTGTTTGCCTCACTCCGGAGAGCAGGGAGGATTTCCCAGCTCCGTGAGGATCTTGCTCTTATCGCCTCAGTCCTGGAAAAGATCAAACACGCTGCAGCTGGGAGCAGCACTGCTTAATCCAAACAAAGCCTGGAAGGAGATGCCTCAGCCAACTCATGCCTTGCAGCTGGGACTGCACTCCTTCAGTGGGATGAATACTTGGCAAAGCCAAGAGGCAGCCTGTGGCTCTCCTGCTGGAGAATTGGGTCCCTCGAGGGATAGAGAAAGCTTTTCCCTAAGGATGGGCCCAGCTCATGCCAGCAGTACCCACTTCTGGACCCACAGCTCAGAGATGCTTCTTGCAAACGTGCCCTGGATCTCACTGCTGCCAATAAAACCAGCTCAGGGTTGATGTCTGAAGTGCTCTGACGTGCATTTGCCAAATTTATAAACTGGATTAACTACACTGGAGTGGGGAAAGAGAATGGGGACTGGAGAGGATGCAGGAAACAATACAGATTTTATTTTTTCCTGGGTTAAAGGCAATTATTTGTTTCAGGTTGCAGCATAAGGCAGGAAGAAAGAGGAAAGGAGCTGCAAGATGCAGTTTGTTGTGGAGAACCCCAGGGACACCCAGATCAACCAAAGCAGAAAGAGAAGAGGCCCCAGCTGCAGAAACAGCACCAGAAATGGGGGGGGCGAGCTGCTCCCCTCATTGCTGCAACATTGGACCAATATCCCTCAGTTCAGCTTAATGTGCCTGCACAGCCAATTGATTTTCCTAAAAATAGTCAATTCGAAATCACAATTTCCAATTGCAATTCCAATTCCAACTGCTTTCCAATTCCAGCCTAAAAAAGAAACATAGAAATCCCTGCCCAACATCCTCTTCTAAGGGTCTGTATTTCCCGGGGTCTGGTGTGCTGCTGGTGGGACTGGGCTTCAGGAGAGCAAAGCACACCAACCTCCCTCCCGTTTGATCCATCCTGTGGAAAACTCAGCGTGCCCAGGGTGAAAATCCAGCTGGATAAAATAAATGTCTAATCTGTTACAACACCCAGTAAAACAAAGGTGCACGGAAGATTGACTTTTATCGCAAATTTGCCACAGTTGATTTTTCCAGCTAAGGATGTTCCTTCTCTGCTGGGCCTTAAATTTGTCTGCACTGACAAGGACTGTGGAGAGGGAAGGCAAATGAGTGAAGGTGTTAAATCAGTGTACATAAACTCAATGGCCCTGAGCCTCGAGGCTGAGGCTTTAGTTGGCTGCACTTCATGCAAAACGAGCTGAGACCCCTCTATTTGACTCCAGGCAAGCCTGCAGGCAGACCTTTTACCTTCCACCTTTGCTAATTCATCTTCGCTTTGTGTTAGTGGAACAACAAATCCAGCTTTTTCTCCCCAGAGTAGCTGGAATCATGGCAGGTGTAGTCTGCCATGCTCTGCTGCCAGCCTGGGAGGGCAATCCCTGTCCCAGAAGCTCAGGCAGGATATTTAACTTTGATATCAAATTTCCTTCCAGCTAAAAAGATACCACAGTATGTCCACATGTGTGCTCTGAGCTGGAATGTATCAGTGAACTCCCATGAGTTTTAGAGGACAGGTGTATGCATTAATGCTCTGGCTTCTTATTAATTCGTTTATTTCATTTGGACAAGTGGCCCAGGTTTAAGGAAGTTATGTTTGGTACAAGGAACCGTGAGCAGGAAGTGAGAAGCCAGCAGAAAAGTTTCCAGGGAAACTTTAGAGCCTCTTCCAAGGCCTAAAGGGGCTCCAGGAGAGCTGAAGAGGGACTTGGGACAAGGGATGGAAGGACAGGACAAAGGGAATGGCTTCCCACTGCCAGAGGGCAGGGATAGATGGATAGCAAGGAATTGTTCCCTGGGAGAGTGGGGAGCCCCTGGCACAGGGTGCCCAGAGAAGCTGTGGCTGCCCCTGGATCCCTGGAAGTGTCCAAGGCCAGGTTGGATGGACTTGGAGCACCCTGGGATAGTGGAAGGTGTCCCTGCCCATGGCAGGGAGTGGAACTGAATGAGCTTTAGGGACCCTCGAACATAACCTCTGATAGTTTCACTGCTCCAAACGCAGCCGGTGAACCAGAGAGGGCAAAGCCGAAGGCCCCAGGCCTCTGTGAAACCCCAGCCCGAGCCGCCCCCGGCCTCTCCCTCCCCGCGCTCAGCCCTCCCTGAGGGCCCGGCCCGCCCGCGCCGTTCCCGGGCTCCGCGCGCCCTCCCGTGGCCGCCGGGGCGCAGCGCACCCGGGCTCGGCTCGGTCCCGCTCCGGGCTCTTCCAGCGTCTCCTTTTCCTGCTTTTCCCCCTAGCGCAAAGGGCAGACCTGCTGCTCTTCGCTTTTCCAGGCGCTCCCACCCCTCCTGCCTGCGCGGCAAGGCATGCCAAGCCAAGGCCAGAAAAAGAAGGAAGGAGAGTGGCTGTTCTTTTTGTCGCTACACAGGCCTAGAAACGTGTCCCCATGAGGGAGGACAGCTCAGGGACCCTCTCAGGGGGCTTAGTGCACCGAGCCAAGGGAATGAAAGAGGCTGCTGAGAAATGAACAGCAACAAACCAGCAATGGCAGCGCCTTACAGGGCCGGGACCTGCTGACCCCAGAGCTGCTGCTGGGCCTGAGCTAATTCAAGAGAAAATAAACAGTCCTCAAGTGCCACTTGCCCAGGCTTGGAGTGAGATGAGCTCTAAGTTGCCTTCAACTCAAACCATTCTGTGATTTCATAATTCTCTACAGCACCAGGGAGCTGGGGGTGATGCAGAGACATCAGTAGCTCCTTGCCTCCTTCCAGATCCACAGAGCACATCCTTCCAGCCCTCCTTTTCCCCGCTCTGGGTCAGACAGAACAAGCTGCCCCTCAGAAGATGAATTTCACAGCTGCCCAAGTGCCCGGGCTGCCCTTCCCTGCTTGTCTGCCGTGAACAACCAGAGCTGCACTGGATATGCCAGGTCTCCCCAGTGCCATGTGCAATGCCAACAACATTCCTGTGCCTCCGTGGAAAATACCTCTCTTGTTGTGTCCTTGCTTTGTGTTTTCCCAGCCACAGGCAGGCTCAGAACTGCCCTGGAGCTGATGCATCCATGGATGGTCTTTCTGTCCCACTATTGCTCCCAGCAGAGCCTTGCAGGAATTCGTATCCACCCCTAAGTGCTGCATTCCCAGCACTATCAACAGAATCATAGATATGCTGAGTTGGAAGAGACCCACAAGGATCATTGAGAAAAACTCGTCGCTCTACACAGGACCCCCCAAAAATCCCACCATGTGCCTGAGTCTGCAATAGGAATAATAACAACAACAACAACAGTCCATACCAGGTCCCAAGAGCCCCAGCTCTCCCTCCTGGCACCCCTGCAAGGGTTAACAGCAGGGTTGATGCCCAGGAAAGGTGGAAGGTGCCCAGAGCAAAACAAGTGGTGTTCCAAGATAGTTTTGTTTGATCAATGCTATTAGACTGATAGATTGTTTGGGGAAGCTTTTTATCTCAGCCCTCACATCTGTTCTGCATTTGGAGGCAGCCTAAGAGGCTGGGGGTGCAGAGCAGGTGCTGCGAGTGTCTGGTGAACATTAGGGAACGTTCACTCAGAGGCTCCAGAGCTGCCAAAAAGTGCACTGATTGGACAGATGTTACTTCATTACTGTCAACTCATCAACCTGGATGTTTTAAGGGAACAGTTGTTTGTTAAGGAAACACAGCTGTTACCAAGAAATTTGTTTTTCCTTTCCTCTTCTTGGCTGCAGGGCAGAGGAAAAGCCCAAGGTACCTGGGCAGCTGCAGAGCCCCTTTCTGGGCAGCTCCCTGTGGCCAAGGAAGGGGCACAGGACTGGAAGGACCTTGCCTGGTCACCTACCACCCCATTGCCCCAGGGCTGATCCTTGCTTAAACTCTCCTAGGCATGTTTTCCTTACCTGGTCTTCAGAATTCCCAGCATTGGAAGTCATCTGGCACTGATGTCCCTTGCAGTGCTCCCTTGTCCTCCCTTGCAGTGGAGGTGGCTTTTTCATGGGCTCCTGGGTGCTAAAACCTTTCTCCCATTCAGCTTCAGGGAAGATCTTCCAGAAATTACCCCCAAAGTATGATTTGTTTCAAGGAACTGCGCAGGAGGGGAAGTGGAGCACAGTTTGCCCCGCAGAATTCCCACCTGGAGGGCACATGCAGGAGGACTGGATCTGGTTTATCTGATTGCGTACCTTCCAAAAAATGCGTCTGTAGGCTCCCCTCTGGTGTTCAAGCTCAGTTTCATCCAGAAAGACTTACTGGGAATGTCAAACCTTTGCTTTCCAGGGCAGCCTAGAGAGAAAGATTCCTATCTCCTCTCACAACAGCTGGGAGCACCCTGCAAAAAAATGGGAACAGCTTTGGTGCACAGCTGATCTCCTGATCACTGATCACCTCTCAGTGAGGTTCAGGAGCAACCAGGTATTCTCCATCCTCTGGATGAGACTCAGGTACTTCACTGTCCCCGTGCCTCAGTCTCCTCTCTCCGTTGGACAGAGCCCACAGTTCCAGCCCACAATTGTTAAGGATTAATTATTAATCCCTCGATGTCCTGTGGTGCTTTGGTGGGAGGCAGAGGTTGCTCTAAACACTCAGTGGGGTTCTCAGTGGAGGAGAAGGTGAGTGACACATGGATGCAGTGACAACCCCTGGATCCAAGCCATGAAACATGGAGTGGGCAGTGGATATCTGCTGGAATACTGGGAGCACTGATTAGCAAACTCCTGCTTTTTGAGGGATCTCACCCAGAGCCAGGCTCATTTTGCCTTTCCCTGTGCTCTGAACACCCCTGTCGATAAACCCCTGCAGCTGAGCGTGTTGGGAACTGTGCAGCTGATCCGAGCATCCCTCTGTGACATCTCCAGACCAGGATTCTGGAGCCACTGAGTTGTATCAGCTCAGGCAGCTTCTGATCAATTCTGAGTTATCATCCCGCCATCAATTAGCACAATAACTGATTGCCCTGCCCCTGCTCAGCTCTGTCCATACGTCTTCCCACAGACCCGTTCTCCCTTATCGATTTTTGCCCTCCAGCTTTTCCGATTTAATAGATTCCAAGAGGAACGTGCAAATGAGGAGTCAAACATCTTTATGACCTGAGAACTTATCAAAGGAATTCACTGCTCCTAATAACCTCCCTCCCGGTGCTGGGTAAGCATTTAACAGCCGGCATGTGCTGTCAGGGGGAGCAGGCTGATCATCCAGAGGGATGGAATAGATCCTTCTTTTGTCTCACCTCACGGCTGCAGACAGGGAAAGAAGGTGGCTCCACTTACACCTCTTTATAACCCATTCCTGTTTTTGTTCCCCCCCCTCCCCCGGCAGTCTCCAGCTCAGGTGCTGCTCTGGGGGGTTATGTGGCCATAAGTCCCAAAAACCAAGGTTTTATCACTGGGGTGTCCTTCAAAGCTACCAGGAACGGGTGGGCTCCTGTCTGCAAACAGCTCCCTGCTATCGGGAGAGGCTGGAAGATGATCCCATGTATCAGCATTTGTGCTTTAAACACGGCAGGAATCAGCCTCTGGAAGGAGATGCTGAAAGAAGAGAGAAAACTGACAGAAGTATCATGCAGTGCTTGCTAATCATAGAAATGTAGAGTCATAACATCACAAAATCACAGAATCATAAAATCATAGAATCACAGGATGGTTTGGGTTGGAAGGGACCTTGCAAGGTCATGTGGTCCAACCCCCTGCCATGAACAGGAACAGCTTCAACCAGACCCCCTACACAGATGAACCACTGAGTGCTTTGGTGGGATTCCAGCTATGCCAAACTTGTCCTTGCCAAGTAAATAATGGGTTTAAAGGCTGCTGAAACTGATGGTTTTATAGAAATACAGAAATTTTGATGGAGGAAGAAAGCTATTGATTAAATGAATTGATTAAATGAATTGATTAAATCTCCTCGAAACCAAGACACAACGAACCAAACCTGCCATGGGAGCAGCTCCTGTCCCAACACAAGTCACCTTTCAAATGTGGACCTCAGCCAGGTCATGGCCTGGAGAATCCTTCTCCTGAAGCACAGGTCTCCTTCTCCTACAAACAACGGGGAGAAACAGCCAGGAAAAGAATCCCAGCAGGCTTAGAATGAACAATAGCTAGAGGGGTCACAACCCCCTCAAACTGCTCAAGATCCGCAAAACCACCAGGGACTGTTGATTTTTAGGAGCCCCCAGTGGTTCCCTATTGAAAATAAACAGGACACTAAGAGCCAGTGCTCCCCATTAGCCCTAAAAACTGGGAATTACCAGCCTGATGTTCCCTCCTGCCCATGTCCCTGGAATGGCAGGCAAGGTGCTGCAGTACCTGAACACCAGGATTTCCTTCGGTTATTAATGTTAAATAAAAGTTGAAAGCTCTTTGCAGTTACAGCTGGAGCCGGAGACTTTGAGGAGGAATCTGCTGAAAATGAGTTTTATATACTGACTGGCTGAATGGATAATTAAACAAATAACAAAAGTGAAATGCAATTTTGTTCTACCTCCTGGGAACATTATTGTTAGTTTATTCCTTTTATCAAAAGACTTAAAAAAAAAAAAACCAACGAAAGAACAATGCAATTGAACAATATTGCTTTTGTAAACAATTTGAAAATCCAATAACTGTAAAACTTATGACATGTTATTAAAATGTCTTATTTTTTTCCCCTACAAGTGAGAAAGCAATTCCAATCTCAGATGTTATAATTTAATTATACACTTTAGGTTCTAAAGATACCATAATTCTTAGCACTGAATACATTCCATTTAATGTCCTTCTGGCATGTTTGAGAAGCTCAGGCGTTGCTGAGCACGTTGGTCCAGTCTCCCACAGTCTCTGCTCGCTGGGTGCCTGGCTCCTCCCAGGGAGAGCAGGAGGTCACCACACCCCCCAACGTTCCCCACACCTGGCTGGGGACACACACACAGCCCCGGGGTGTCATGGGAGGGAGGTTTTGGGGTTTTTCCTAAAACATCCGACAGGTAGGATGGTGGGAGAGGGTGGGAGGCACCAGCAAAACTAATTCAGTGCTGATTTCTGGTGTTGCCAACAAAAAATGGACATGGAAATGTTGGAGCAATTCCAGAGGAGGCCATGAGGTGGATCAGGAGACAAAAGCACCTCCCTATGGAGACAGGCTGGGAGACCTGGCCTTGTTCATCCTGGAGAAGGGAAGGTTTTGTGGAGACCTCACAGCTCCTTCCAGGATCTGAAGGGGCTAAAGGGAAGCTGGAGAGAGACAATTCATCGGGAACTGGAGTGACAGGACAAGTGGGAACAGGTTCAAACTGAAAGAGGGTAGGTTTTCATTCGATGTTGGGAAGAAATCCTTCCCTGTGAGGGTGGTGAGGCGCTGGCACAGGGTGCCCAGAGAAGCTGTGGCTGCTCCTGGATCCCTGGAAGTATCCAGGGCCAGGTTGGACAGGGCTTGGAGCAGCCTGGGATAGTGGAAGGTGTCCCTGCCCATGGCAGGGGGTGGGACAAGATGATTTTTAAGGTCCTTTCCAACCCAAACAATTTCAGGATTCTGTGATTTGGGAAAGGGGAGTGAAGGAGGTGACAAGCCCTGGCTCAGGTGGTGATGGGCCCTGGGTGGGGACCAGGACAGGAGAGCTCAGCCAGGGCCACCCAAATTCCAAAATGCCAGGTCTCTGTCACTGCTGCACAATCCTCGACCTGGCTGTTCCCAGGGTCTGCCATCCCTCATCCCTCTCCCTTCCCACTCCCACCCACTTGGGTGCAGATTTGAGGGTCTTCAGCTGAGCACAAGCAGGACCCAACCCTGCAGCAAGAGAGCTCCCAGCACAAGAACTAATTGGAACAAAATTTAAATGCTAACAAATAAATAAAGGCAAGCTACAGTGAACTAGTAATAAGATACCTTTGGATGTTCATTATGCTGGATTTCCAGGCAGTTAAATAGTTTAATGCATTTCCCTTTGGCTTGCATATCAATCTCGGAGCCTGTCTGGAAGCTGTTTCCCATCCTCCCCAGTTTTACATTACTGGAAAATGCCTCGGTGGCACCAGCAGTGACTCCCACCAGGTAGGGTCTGTGATCCACTGACAGCAGCAGCGTGGGGATAATTGATGGCAAGTGATTGCCAGCATGTGATGATTATCTCGTCGGGTTGTCTGCGAAACAATTAATGGCAATGAAAATAATTCCTTTAATTAATCATTTCCTGTAAATAAATGCATCAGAATAAAATAAATCACCGAGTTGTTCCTAAAAATGTGTTGCTGGCAAAGGCTGTCACATGTTAGTGATGGAGCTGATGGTGTGCGAGAGGCAGCAGAGAGGCTGAAACGTAAGTGGGTGCCAATTGTCCTCCCTCCAAAGTTTGGAAATGTGGGAATGGACTGTTCTTGGGAATGGATTCGCTTTAGGGGTTCCAAAATGAGAGCAATGATGGGGCCTGGGTGGCTGAGCCATGAAGGAAGAGCTTCTCTCCTGTGGGAAGCAGGGTTTAATGGAGACCCAGAGGGATATTCCTCACTGGTCTGGTCTCCGTGGCAGTGGAGCTTATGGGAATGGGAGCACAGGTTGGTGTCGGCTGCTGCACCCCACAGGTTATTTGTGCCCTGACCACAGAACCCCTTGGTTTCTGGCCAAGCTCCAGGTTGTTCCCAGGACTCAGATTTCCACCCTGTGGTGGTCACAGCCCAGATCCTGCTGCAGCAGAGCCCTTGTATCTGCTCTCTGTGCCACTGATGCTCAGCCTTCAACCCTCACAGCACCACCTTGTGCCATAAACCCTGCCACACATTCTCTTGGAATGCTGTATATCCATGCTGGTGCCACCTGGATGAGCCCCATCCAGATGAGGCAGCACCATCCTGCATCCCCAGACAGCATTTGGGGGTTTGAGATGCCTGAAGGGCTCCTGTTTCTCAAAAAATGCCTTTTGAGAAAGCATCTCCTAGGGACGAGCGCACCTTTAGCTGCTGCCAGGTTATGGGGTGTAAATCAGGACAGAATTCTGCCTTCAGAGAAAACAATGGGCAAGAGAAAAAAGAAAACAGGTAGGTGTTAAAAATAATCATAAATAACCCCAAGCAGAAAACCACACAAAACGTGTCACAAACCAAGAGCGTTTTAAGAATGCTGAAAGTTTCTAAAATTAATTTTCTTCATTTTACTTTATTAAAATTGCTTTCATTTATCTCCCATGTTAAATATTTTATTTTTCCATATTAATGGCTGCAATTTCTACTGCAGCTTGTTTCTGTCATTAACACTGTACAAACTTAATATCATTAGTAGTTTTTTCCCTTAATTATGTGAGTGGAGAAGAAAAACATCAAAGTTTCCGTGAAATTGGAATAGTATATCTAAATTGCCTCATGTTTATTTTAACATTAACAGTAAATGAAGCTAATGGGCTTTTATATTATTAAAAGCAGCCATTTGTGTCCTGCCTGCTGTAATATATAGCAAAGCTTTAAAAGATGTTAAATAATTAGTTATTTAATAGGGATGCGCAAAATAGATCAAACAAAAGGCAAACTTCCTGGAAGCAGCAACTTCGGATCAGCCCTGGGACCCTTTGTGATGCCTCAGAACTGGGTGTTTCCTGCACACAGCTCATGTCCCACTGTTATTCTGATTGCTTTCATCTCCTGCAGGCCCACAGGGGCCCCAGCGCCAGCCTGGGGACAACGGAGCTGCGTGCCCGGAGGCGACAGAGTGATGGCATTGATGGGAATGATGGCATCGGTGGGAATGATGGCACTGGGAGCAGCTCCTGCCTGCACCAGGCCTCTCACAGAGGATGAACCTTTTCTAGGGATGAGTGACCTTCCCTCATCCCTGGAAAAGGTTCCTCCACTCCAGGAGGTGAAGGAGGAGATGTCAACAAAAAACCCCGCTGGTTTTCCCTGCAGGATTCCAAGGGCAGCCTCAAGCTCTGGGGGTGCTCAGTGTTTCCATGCAAGGCAACGCTTGCCAAGCATAATCCAGGAGTTATTTACTCCAAAACTCACACCAGCAAAGGCATTCTCCCTTCCTGGGAAAATCCTCTCATGGTGTGAGCAGCAAACATCAGTGGCAGGATCACGGATGTAACGAGGAGCAGCAGCAGCGCTCCCTCCATCACTCCTCCCTCGGATGAACCCATGGATTGCAGCACAAGGACAAGCTCCAGAGGAAGCGGATAACTTGTGGCCAAATTACAACATTTTAAGACAATATTTGGGTGTTTGGGCTGTCTGTCTAATGGGGAGTAGCTGCAGGATCAGCACCACTTTCCTGGGTTCCCGTAAGACAGTGCAAGCTCGATTCCCTTATCACCTGTGATGGCACAGGAGGATAATTAAACACCTCCTGGTGTCACCTCTCACTCCCTCACACTCGCACTTCAGCACTTTAAACCCACCATTAACAGCCTTTATCTCCCTTTCCCATTTTTTTTTCCTGTGCTGGGGAGATGGATGGACTTAAATCACCTCCAGAGAGAAGGGGTGTGCAAATGAGAGCACTTCGCTCTTCCAGCCTATTAGTGCTGTTAAAAATGTGCCTGGAATTAATAATAATAACAAACTGCTGCAGCTTAAATAAAATCAATAACAAATGGCAGATTAGCAGAAGGCCTCGGGAAAAGGCTGGAAGAGAGGAGGGAGGACACGGGGAGGGGAGCACACCTGGGAATGACAGACAGCTCTGCTGCTCCCTGGATTAATTTAAGAAGGGATTGACTCCCAGGGGTTATTTTCAGTTTGCTGCTCATCTCACAGGATCTTCCCAAGGGTTTTTTGAGCACCAAACCACCCCCAGCCCCAGCCTCCAGCGTATCTGCAGCCCTGGCAGGCGAAGCAATGCTATTTCCTGTGCCTTGGAGAGATGGAAAAGCGTCGGGATAGGGATCACTCTGCCTCTCTGCAACATGGGCTGCACATGTTGGGCTGGGAGAAAATAAATAAACTGGCCCTGTACTGCAAGCCACAGGAATTTGTCATGTGAGGAGGAGTGGAGAGGGGAGAAATCACCGTGTGGTTGTCAATCCCATCAAGGAAAAGTAGTTCACACCAGCAGAGCGTGAGTTTGCACCCGGCTGAAGGGCCCAGTTGCTCTTTCATCACTCACAGGCACATGGCTGGACTGGAAAAAGGAGCCCCAGAAGGCAAACACAGCTTGGACACACCGGTACAGCAGAGGAGGGTGCTGGGGGTGTCGGTGTGGAGAGAGGAGGGGTTGTGCCAAGTGGTTTTGCTTTAGGGAAGGCAGGAGGTGGAGTGGGAGAAAAGAGGAATTGCTTAGGGAGAGATGAGGTTTCTCTAAAACTTCCAGATTGTGGATCTTGGGATGACACCACACTTGGAGCTTGCAGGCCAGAGTTCTCTGAGCCTTTAGCCCTACCTGGAGTGCAGCAGGGTCAGGGATGCCACGGGCTCCCTCGCTGTGAGCCAGGTCACGCTGTGGATGTCCAAACTTCAACCCAAGGGACCTCCAGCAGCCAAGGAGACCCGAGGAGCAAAAGGACAACCCAGGAGCGAAAGGACAAACCATCACCCCCAGCATGAAGCAACACTGGGCACCCTGGGACGGTGCATGGCGTCCCTGCCCTTGGCAGGGGATGGAATGAGATGAGCTTTAAGGTCCCTTCCGACCCAAACCATTCCATGATAATGACCTGCTCCTGTTCCCAGCTGCAATTTTGGGGAGATCCTGCACCTCCATCTCTGCTCTCCACCCTCCCCGTCCCATGGCTGTTCCCTCACCCAAGGCATCAGTGTCCATGAAGCCACCACGGGAAGGCAGATTTGTCCCCCTCTGTCCCACACCTCCGGGCAGGAGGCATGGGAGGAGCGTGGCCCATTGGCCAAGGGAGAATAATTACAGGGAAGTGGCAGCTTTCCTTCTGCTTAACTTGCTTTGGAAGGAACAGTTGGGGGTACTACAGAAACTAATGTAAGGTAATGTAATCATTTACAGAAGATTTGTGGTAAATGAATGTTTGGCCTCTGTCCAAGCGCGCAGCCAGGGCTCATTACGCCCGAGGAGATGGCAGGGAAAGCTTTCCACGGCCACTGTTTGTCTTTCATTTCATCTCATGTCTGACCCGCCTGACCTCGCCGAAGCCGCCGAGGACTTTGCTCTTCCAGGGCTGGATTTCAAATGGGATTTCTGAAGGACAGCTCTGCAAAGGCTCCTTGTGCCGGGCCCTGGGTGCAGTAACGAGCCACAGCTTTCCCAAACACCGCCACTTTAGTGAAGAACAGATTTTTTTTTTTATGATTATTATTATTTTTTTTCCACATGAAAACAGCAGCGAGGGCCCTGGGATAGGGTAACTTAGCAACTCCACCGCAGGGATTAGGAAAATTGACTCCAGACCAAACTAAAACAGCAGAGTTTCCTGTTTTGAGCCACTCTGGACTATACTAAAATTATTTATGAAAAGAGTAAGGAGGGGAAGGATGGGGAGCTGGGGCTGCTGCTGGGGGAGATGAGCCTGGGGGAATTTTTTTCATCCCACTACTGAGCTCACAGCACAGACAAGAAGAATGTCAGGGGCTGCTGAGCAGGGGCTCAGCCTCAGGACCAGGGGTCACCTGCCCATGCAAAGGCTGGGCCAGCAAACCTCCCTCCAACACAGTTAGAAAAACACTGGGAAGCATCCCAGCACTGTTGTATGGGGCAGATCCACCATTGTGGTGAAGGAGGGGAGATTGGATGGATCTGAGTTTCTGGGATAAAATGGATGAAGCCCATGAGCAAACACTGTCCCTTCATCCCATGTGGGGACTCCACCACCTCAGGGCCTGCTTTATGTGGCAGTACTGAACCAGGGGCTGGAGGAATGGGGCCACAAAGATTTTGAGGGAGCTTTTACCCTTTTCTTTGGCTGTTTCCATTCCGGAGCCCTGGAGAGGTGCAGGGAAAGCTGTAGCTTGAGCCCTCCCAGCTGCAGTTGTGCCTGGGAACCCCACCAGATCGAGAATCCCAGAAAGATTTTGTTGGAAGGGACCTTGAAGCTCATCTCATTCTACCCCCTGCCATGGGCAGGGACACCTTCCACTATCCCAGGTTGCTCCAAGCCCTGACCAACCTGGCCTTGGACACTTCCAGGGATGGAGCATATGGGAATGCACCATGTGCAGTGGCACAGCCCTTTGCTCTCTATTTTTCCCTGCTGGAAGTTGTTCTTCCACTCCTCCCACGGTGCCCTTGAGGTCAGGATGTGGCAGCTCCATTTTTTTGGCACTGCCTTTTTTTTTTATTGTTACAGATTTCAAAGAGCAGCTTTTGTTGAAGGGTTTTTTTGGGAAATGAAATTGAGCAAAAAGCAGTTCTGGTTTCAAACTTCCCAAGGGGAAAAAAAGCCAATGAGACCCGCAGGCATCAAAGAGCTTCCTTAAAATTATCAGATGTTTTGAACCAGCCTTTTCCCAGGAATGTCCATGTTCCAAACCTTCCTGTGAGCTATGGGAGCCTCTTCAGGGTACCTAAAAGATGGTGATTGTCCTGGAAAGCCCCACAGAGGAGAAATCTGGAAAATGTCATTGCACGGTGGTTAAAGTGGGCTGAGGACCTTCCCAGCATGGTCAGAGCCCGCTGACCACGGATCCCTGCTGGAGTGCCCAAGGCCAGGTTGAACAGAGCTTGGGGCAACCTGGGGTAGTGGAAGGTGTCCCTGCCCATGGCAGGGATGGAATGGGATGGGCTTTAAGGTCTCTCCCAACCCAAACCATTCCAGGATTCCACGATTTATTGTCCTACAGGAGCCATGCCTTAGACGTGCAAGAAGCAAATCCAAAAGGCAGAGAAAAAGTCCCTTGTCAGAGCCCAGCTCTCCTGCCGTTTATCTTCTAGTCCTTAAGACATATTAAAATAGATTTAAAAGGACTTGAAGTTTTTTTTTTCTCTTTAAGGAACACATTAGTGGCTTTTGTTTTAATTAAAATAGGTATTGAAATCCTCCATGAAGCTTCAGTGGAATTGTTACAGACTGCAGTTTCCTTACGTGCAGCGCAACCAAAATATAGTGTAGCTGTTATCTTGCAACAAGGCAGAGGCCTTATTAATTTAGTTCAGTCAAATCAAAGCTGCTTTAATTTACAAAGCAATAAAATCTGCAAGCATCACTTTAGATCAAAGAACTAAAAACAGCCTAAACACAAGTGGAATGTTTATTTTGTACAATGGTCCATAACTGCATTTATGTGATTTAAAAGCTTTTTGAAGCATGTGATAATATTACATGCATATAGAATTGTGTCCTTGTTGTGGATCATTACTCCCCACAGAGACCAAAAAGCATTTGCTGTTCAACTCCTACCTAAAATATTTCCTTTTACATTATTTTTTTCCCCCTTGCCTTAAATGGGATCTCTATGGTAATTTTTTTGTGGGGTGGTGATGCAAAATCATTTACTAAAAGGGATGGGGATGCTGGATGGCATAAAGGAAACTCAGCCAGTTTTCCAACTTTGGATGAAGGGAATATTTGAGATTTTCAGAGGTTTCACCTAAGGAGCACAACCTTTAGGAGCCCAACCTCACCATGGCTGTGAGGAGGAGCCCAACACCAAGCAAAAAGCAAATTACTCTGTTCTGGGGCCAAATTCCATCCTCCTATGGATCTCAGCCATATCTGGAAGAGGTTCAGGAACAATTGGGAGAGCAGGGTGGTCCCACCCTGCTGGGATGACCTGGGATGTGCCTGAGATGCTCCAATCTCCTGGTGTTCCAAGGGCCTTTGATCTGGGGAGCAGCCCAGTGTGGCCACCAAAAAGGACCAGAAAGAGCCCTGTGTTTTTAGGTTTCAGCCGAGTGTCTGTAAATAATTTGGTGCAACAATGCCCCCTCTACTGTACTCGGGAAGGAATGAAAAGTATTTGCACGGTAACAAAGGAATTTAATGGCTTGGAAAATGACTGTCGTTCCAAGCATCCAACGCTGGATTTGAGAAATCGGCAGCAAGTGCTGAAAAACTGGATGCTGGTTCTCACCTAACCCTTAAATCCTTCCAGATGTGGGCAGGAGGGAATATCTGGAACACTGAATGAGCCAGCCCAGCAGACTGGCAGCGTTTGCCAGCATTGTTTGTAACAGCAGTGTATCATTTTCTCCCTGTTCCATATTTTTGTAGATTTGGGACTGTTTCTGCCAGATTTTCTTGGATGATGCTTCACACCAACCTCCCCGATGGTTAAGAACCCAAACCCAGAGCTAAGCAGTTTCTCCTCTTTCCTTCCCTTGATGTTTTCCTCAGACCAGGAGATGGTGGCAAAAACAGGGACTGCCACGAAAAAGAGTTGAAATCCAGACCTGAGTGTTTATATATATAAAAAATGATCACTGAGAAAATCAGTTGCAGTCGAGTGATGGAAGACGCATGGAACTGCCACGGCTTTCTAAGAAAAAACCCAACTCAGCCAGAATCCTGTGTGCCATGGCTGGGTTTGTGAGCAGTAACTCAGCCTGCCAGAGCTGCAATAAAGGAGAATATACAACTAAAAAGTGCTTTTTAGGAGTTTTTAGCAAAGTTCAGTGTTTTTGTGAACTGTTCCCGACTACCCCGACCAGACCCACAGTTCCAGACGTGCTGGTCCGTGGCTTTTGCAGCTGGAGCCGCCGGTTCGTGCCGCCCGCCCTCGCTGACATCCCCACAGCAGAAAAAGGCAATTAAGCCAACTGGATTTTTTAAGTTTTAGAGGCACTGTAAATAATCTGGAGCATGAGTTACGCGACGAGGGCGGCAGTAATTGCCGGCTTCTTCACTTTTTATTACTGGCAGCACCCTGGGAGCTGTTTTATTGGCCCATTCGGCCGGGTAAGAGCCCTGCTGGGGGACGTCCTGCCCTCCCTAAATCTGCCTGCGGGGCCGGGCTCTCCGCAGCCTCCCGCGGGCTGCGTTTACCTGGCTGTCATCACTCCTGTCCCCAGCCCCAGGGGTGATTTAAGCACTTCAGGCCCCGAGCTCTGACCCTATTTTCCACAGTGAGCACTGGGGATCTCCGGGCATTTTCATCCCCATTTCTCCCACATATTGACCTCGAGTGCTGCTTCTGCTGCAAATCCAGCCCGGCTGCAATCGGTGCACCCGACAGGATCGCATCGAGCAGGAACCGAGCTCCCATTCACGGATCTGCTCGAAACCAGCGTCCATTCAAACCCAAGCCCTTCATTCACTCCTCCTGGCTTGGCTGAGCAGTGAATGAACCCTCAGCACGATCCCGGTGTAAAAGCAGAGGAGCATCCCCCTGCTGCACCTACAGCTCCAACGCCTCTGCTGTGCCTCTTCCCCGCTACCCTGCGCCAGTGTTTGCTCCAGAAAAAAACTCTTCCTGTCACGGCGGCCAGATGTAAATCCCAGAAAATGACACTCTCCGTGGAAGTACCCAGTTGTTTACAACACTCAACCTCGTCCTGGTCCGCTACCTATTAATAAAAGCAGGAGCATCTCCTCCCTCCCCCTCCTTGTCCTTGACTCCGTTCCTTTCCTCGCGGCTGCCGAAGATGGCTTTATAAAGGAGAGGAAACTTCAATGGCAGCAGATGGCAGATAAGTAGGAATGGTAAATAGTTTTAATTACTGCATAATGTAAGTGAGACAATAAAGGGGAGAGAGTGGGAACAAGCTGCTGCCATGGCAGCCCTGGAACTGTTGCGGGCCCCAATTTGTCTGGGAGGCAGCATGTGTTGCTCGGAGTCTTAGGAGGGCTTTAAAAGAGAATGCCGAAAAATATTAATTGCATGGCTCATCTGCCCATCCATCTTCACAACCGAGTCACACGCTTCCTTAATTTCAGGGGAATCGTTTTCAAATGGGAATCATGCAAATGAGTATTTTAGCTATTCATTTGTTTTACTGCAAGCGCTTTGTGAGCAAATGGCCTACAGCTTGCAATGAATTAAAAGACACGGGCACTGGAGACCGATTTTTAATACAAAGTCTTGACACAGAGACGACCCCGACCGGCAACACAGAAAATGTTGGCATAGCAACTTTGGGCATTTTCATGCAAATTGGCTCCTATATAGATGATACCAATGCAATGTTTTCCTTCAACTAATCATCATAAAATTAGTTTCACTATATTTAAATGCTCCTACTTAATGCATTATATCCATATGCATGAAATTGCCTCAGCTAATGCAGTACATAAAATGCCAAAGATACAATGAATAGCCAAATTGCAAACAGTTATGTTATCTCCCATAAAAACTCCGTTTTCCTTATTGAATGTGTGGGCCCCAGAGGCATCTATCACAAATTGCTATTAATGCACACACACACACACAGGAGCGTGCACCCACACACTAAACACCTACATTTAAGTAACACTGAGGCTGTTATGCAACCTAAGACAAGCCCAAAATCTAAATTCAGGCCTTTTGCTTAGTGTTGTCTGCATGCTGTGTGGCTGTGTATTTGTGAACATGCTGCTTATCAGCTTTGCAGGGAGATGAACCTGAAGTTCTATTATTGCAAACACAGTTTTCTAAACTTCAAGAAATTACATTTTGCATGAAACTACCCCTGTGCACATCCCTGGGTTGCATCCCACTGCTTCTTGCAATACTCAGGTTGCTGCTGCTGCTGCTGAATTTCCTTGCCTTTGATGATTTTATCCCTAATTCTGCTGCTAAACTGCACTTAGGGGCTTTTAAAAAAGCAAATTTATGTTTTATACCTAGACAACAGTGATTGAAGGGCAGGTTCGTCCTGCACATGTCTTTGTTTAACACTTGCTCTTCAATTTGGGGCAGGATCTGCTGACACAGAATTCCCAGTGACTTCCCAAGGGGCTCCTAGAGGTCTACAAACACGATGTTCCTCTCTTGTGGAGGGCTCCGTGTGCCAGACAAGGTTTGCAGTGTCAGCCAGGACAGACTGCAAGCATGTTTTGTCTGTCTAAAACACCGGGGACAATAAATCGTGAGGAAAATTTACATCCTGCTAAATGCTGCTGGGGGAGTTCTGCCTTCGGAAGCACTCAGCCATTCATCTCCTTCTCCAGCAGAAAATCCAAAGGGAAATGAGTGGGGAAATCTCTGTCACACCTAGGAGAGGTTTGGGATGGATCTCTGACTTCTGGGGGTGCAAGTGTCACCGTGGAAGGGACAAAGAGGAGCATCACACCCACAGTGGTGTGAGGGGGCGACATCCCTCTGCTCCCCGAGTACAAAAAAAAGTCCCCAAAAGTGCAGAAGAGGAGCAGAGCCCGAGTCCCACAGCTGGGAAGATCCCAAAGGACCAACTCCAGCATCTACACTCGATGTTGTGCATTCTTCTAATCACAAAACATCTGACTGGTGGCGTGTTTTAATTTCTCTGTGTATTATTCCATAGTATCAGGGCCCAAATGCACTTCCAGGAAATCTGTATTTTCATGGAGTCAGTCTGAATGCTGTAAATAGGGGCGGTCCCAGCCAGCAGCAAAAGTAACCCCAAAGAGCTGCTTGGAGGCTTTTAGGAAATCTCCAATTATTGAACAACTCACCCAGTTATGAAATCATAAAATCATGGAATGGTTTGGGTTGGAAGGGACCTTAAAGCTGATCCATTCCCACCCCATGCCATGGGAAGGGACACCTTCCACTACCCCAGGGTGCTCCAAGCCCCGTCCAGCCTGGCCTTGGACACTTCCAGGGATCCAGGGGCAGCCCCAGCTTCTCTGGGCACCCTGTGCCAGGGCCTCCCCACCCTCACAGGGAACAATTCCTTCCCAATATCCCATCTAACCCTGCCCTGTCCTGTCCCATTCCCTGTGTCCTGTCCCTCCACCCCTCATCCAAAGTCCCTCTCCAGCTCTCCTGAGCACTTGAAGGCCGCTATAAATTCTGGAATTCCCTCTGTGTGCCTCTCCTCAGTGGTTTGGTGCCACTGCACAGAGATAAACCACCTTTACCTCATCACTCAAGGACTAATTGCGAGATGATTTAATTAAAGCATACCTCTCCTTCCCCCAAGTTAGTTGTATTTCATATTGCTCTAGTAGGAGTAATTTGCAGAAATTAAGCATTGCATGTCGCTGGAATGGTACAGGTGCAATGGAAGAATAAAAAGCCCTTCCTGCAGCAGCAGGCAGTGCCACCAGAGCTCAGTGAAATATCTGTAATGACTCATTAATTCAGCAAATGCTGCACTTTGCAGCAAACATTCAAATTAGCCACAAAGAGGCTGTTTTTAAAACTTGTAGGTTATTCATAATTGCTCAATGAACACTTCATGCAAATGTATTTTAGCCCATTGGGCAAAGTGCTCCCTTTGAATATTTCCTGCAGGACGCACAATTAGCCCCAAGAATTTATGACATCATGGGATTTTTAAGGCCAAGAGCAGGATGAGGAGAGGAAGAACACAGATAAAGGAATACTGAGAGCTCTTCAGGAGAGCAGGAAGAGGCGCAGACCCAGGATGAATCAAGTTTTGGCCCAACAGTTGGGAAAGTAGTTGGGAAGAAATGACTTTGTGGCTGCTGTCACTCACGAGTGGCCTGAGGATGCTCCAGGACCAGCCTGTGACAGCTGATTTACACACCCACAGATCTGTGCACAACTACATTTGCCACATATTAAACACTCCCAACAGCTCCAACACCCATGAGGAAGAGGGAGAGGGGAAACGATTTCTTGTGGGAGCCAGAGCACATCCCACTTGCACCATCCCCTGCTGACAGCCGTGGCATGGGGGAAATAATCCCAACATTTACAGCTTCGCTTTCTGCCAGGGCCAACAATTTTTCAAGCTGTTAATTCGCTTCATCTTACGACTCACAAGTGCCTCCCAGATATTGGCAATCATAATTTTTATTGCCAGTTATTGTAAGAGGGAAGTGATATTTGTCTCCATGTCACCCTGGAGAGCCACGTGGCAGCGAACCAACGTGGGGAGCAAAGCAGGAGGGGCAGAGGCTGCTGGGGCGGTGCTGCCACTGCTCTCAGAGCTGCCACCTCTGGCAGAGCAAGTGGTGGCACTGCCAGTGTCACCTGCTGGCCCTCCAAGGCCACCAGCACACGGGGGCTGCGCGGGTGAGCAGAGATGGGGGCCTGGGTGGGAGCTCAGTCTCATCCCATGGACCAGGGAAGGACTCGTGGGACTTTGGGGGATTTCCCAGTCCCAGTTTGCCCATCACCAGGCACAGGAGGAGCTTTGCCCATCACTGACACCTCCTCTTTGCTCTCTATGTGACACAACATTAATTCCTTTCTCTCCTGCTCACATGTGACAATGGATCTATCAAGCCGTACAAATCAGAGCCAAATTTTGCTGAAAGACAGAAGAGAGCATTTCTTAAACTTGATATAAACCGCATTTCATCTGCAGGCTGCACCAAGTGGGAGAGCTTGGCAGGCACCTTTGAAAACAAAATGAAATCCTGACACAGGCTCAGGACAGGCTGGAATTCCACAAAGCCAGGAGCAGGGTGCCCAGTCTCACAGCCAGCCCCCTCTTTGCCCAGGCAGATTCCCTGCTCCAGGCAGGCATTTCTGAATATGAGAATATTTCTGTGTTCCCAAACACTCGATGTGTGAGGACTTTCACAGCTTCCATTCTGTAGAGTTGGGAATGTGGAATTTTCCAGACCCTCCTGACTGTGGGCCAGGACACCAGCTCTGTGACCAGGCCATTCACACAATGAATGTGCCGCTGTCACTTAAAGCAGGCAAGGAACGACATTTTGGGGAAATTTGACAAAAAGAGGGTCACTTTCTATAAGATCTCCTAGGCTTCCCTGGCTGGGGAAAGCATCTCTGCTCTGAAATGTGCTGGTCAGGCTCTCCCCATGGAATCAAGGCAATGGGATGGGGAAGGAGCCTGGAAAGGGAGGTGCTGCAGGCTGAGAATTGAGACCCTGAGCTCTGCCCACCCACCAACCCCACCAATGGGTATCCAACTGCTGCTGGATGCTTCAAGAGCCACTGGATGGTTTCTTTGCTGGAAAGCCTCTTTCCTCATAGGCAAAAGTAAGTAAAAGCGAGCCAAGTCTCTCCCTCCCAACCCTCCGTTCTCCAGCCCAGGTGACAGGAACGGGGCAGCTCCCAGCGAGGCCTCTCTGTCACTCACTTAAAGCATAATTTGATATCTAGTAGCTCATTAATCTATTTTCTTTTTATTCTCCCTCTCCCCTCCCCCAGATGGGGAGCGCTTATGCTGCTCCTCAGCTAAATAACTCAGGTCATAAAAGGTAATACCATGGGTAGCAGAATGTAAACAAACACATTCTACCTCAATAAACATGCTAATTTCCAGCTCTAATATTCACAAGTAAAATATCCATCACACAGCCCCTATTTGGCGAAGGCAGCAGCCCTCATCAGTCAATGAAGTAGGCTCCTGCCAGTTCACTGCGGGAGGCAAATAGTACAACTTAACTCACTTGATGATGCCCTTGGGGGGAAAACATGAGCCTCATAAATGAGTCTGGAAATGTGATAAAAGGATAATCTTGCATAAATGAGCCTAGATCATCATTACCTGCACAAACACGAGGTTGTTTGAATGATGTGGCCACGTTTGATACAAATTAAGGCAGGGAGGAAGCACTGCGCTGGCCTGGGAGTCGCCGGGGATGGAGGAGCTGGGATGTTCCCCTGGATCCCCCAATGCCATGGCACAGCCTCCCGAGCCTGGGAGCTGCTGCTGAGGGGCAGGGCTTGGAGCTGGGTCTGACACCCTTTGGGTGGGATGGCTGAGGTTCCCGTGGGACTGGACCAGGCTCCTCCTGGCTCTTGGACATATCTGGATGTACCTTTGTGTTCTGCTCCAGTCAGGGGATAAACAAACAACCTCCCCAAATGGCATTAACAAACAGAAATGACCCCAAAGCACCTTGCTAAGGTGGTGAAGCCCATTAGAACAAGAGATGACACCAAATGGACAAAAATCTGTAAAATGGGGGGGGTGACTTCATCTCCCCTGCAATTCCAAAGGCCCTTCCTGCAGCACCCCGGGCTCTGCTGAGCATCTCTGATCATCTGCCTGGTCTCAAGGTCCACCCAAGGGCTGGTGGGAAGCTGGGGTGTCCCAGCCCACTGCAGTGGGACTGAATCACCTTGAAAGGTCCCTTCCACCCAAAGCATTCCCTGATTCTGGGATATTCTCCCAGATTCAGAGCCTTTAACACACAGGAGCTCCACACTGGCACAGCACCGTGCCAAAGGCGGCTGAGGGGCAACAATCCCATGGCCAGGGGTGCACATTTTCCCAGTTTTTCCCAAAAAAGCATCTTTTCCACCAACTGTGCCCCTTCCCAAAGGCATGTGAGGATTTTTCCCATCTGAGCATTGCTCTGTGTGCTTGGGGATGGGCAGCAGGAGACAGGACAGTTTCCAAGCCACCTCTTTATCAGGCTTGATTTTCAGCCAGTTGCTGTGGTTCGATCCCTAAAAGAATAGCCAAATAGGATTATTTTCCCACAGGATGCACAGCTTTCCAAGGAGAATGCTGACGTTAGGGAACATCCAGTTCATCCCACCAGGCTGCTCGGCTTGTTCTCTGCTGGAGCACTTGGGGGATAACGCCGCTTTTGGGAAGGGTTTTAATCCTACTGAGCAAAGGGAAAGAGAGGCAAGGAGAGCTCAGTGCTCCTGCTCCCCCTCCCTTCGCCTGTCCCACAGGATCCCTGTGCCACAGTTTCCCCAAATATCACAATGTTCAACTCACGTAGGAGCTACAAGAGTTTAAAACCATTTGATTCCTCCAAAACCACAAAACTTCAAAGCCTTCAGAAGGATAAAACCAGTTGAGCTGTACTTTCCTTCCCAGGTTCATCTCTTGGATATCACACAGTGATGACCTGTGGGGATCGCCCTGGATCTGCCAAGAACCTTTCACAAGCACAAGGCACTCGCTGGACTCGTTTGGATCAGTCTCTTTGCAGCTGCAAACCAAAATCTCTCACAATTGCTCCCCACATCAACAACCATGCAGCTGATTTAGGGAGCATTTGAAATGCTTGTTGAAAAGGCACAATTAAAAATGCGATTCTTAATTATTTGGACTATATCTTGATCTTATGGTTCCATCTGTTGCTCAGTGCTACACGGAGTCAGTGAAAACCCGGGCTCACATCAGACCTGTGGTGTTCCTGGGAAGCAGGAACAGCAGGAACCACGGGGATGGGGAAGAGGGGATTTGCTCCCTGGTTTGCAGGGCAAGGACTCGCTTCCAGGTGTGTGACATTCCCAAACTGTGCCCTGCAGCCCCCCAGAAACAAAGCCAGGAGCCCCAGGCTGTGCCCTGTGTTCTGCTGCTCGGGATTAACCCGGCTGCTCCAGCGCAGCTCTGCTGCCTGAGCTCCACCAAGGATGCACTTCCCCTGTTTTGGTTAATTCCCAGGCTGGGATAACAACCAATATGGGTGTGAATTTATTACCTGAGGCCACAGAGTTCTAAATGCAGCAGAGAAGCCTGGAAAACCCCTAAACTACACAATAGGGTTGTGTTTTATATTCCATGTGCCAGGAGACAAAATACTTTGTGTGCAGGATATCACTGAACCCACTCCATTTCCAACCTCAGCATCTCAATCCCATTTGTCTGGTGGGATCTTCCTGTTACAAGAGCCTTGAACAACTACAGTGCAAAATACTGTTTCATACTCCTTTTTTTGTTGTTTTTTTTAGCTGCTATTTGCATTTGCAGCCACAATCCCCCTTTTAATTACACAGTGCACTAAAGGCTACAACACTTGAGAAACTCCAAGATCCTTGGAAATGAGATGCAGGATATAAATTAGCCTCTATTTCCTGAAGACTCAGACCTTTCTGTTTGAGAAACCCACGTTTGCAACTGGGAAAACCCAGGACACCTCATGTGGAGCTGCTCTCACCCCAAAGTGAGGGATCTGAGACAACTTGAGGAAGCTGAGAAAGTGAGAACCACCATGGTATTGGGAAATCCTCTGGATTAGCACAAACCCCAATCTCCAAGGAAGCAGATGGAGCAGCTACTTAGGGGTTAAATCTATTTTTGTTAAGTGGCTATTTGGGCTTGTGGAAAGAAAAAAAAAGAAATCAATAAAATAGGGGAGCAGAAGTCTTAGCTGCAAGTCTTGGCTGAGAAATGAGGTGGCAATGCCAAAAAGTGACACAGTTAAGCTGGTGTGTAATTTTGATCTGCATGTTTAAAATACTTCTCCCCGTTTTCTGTAAATGGAGGGTTCGAACGGGGCGGAGGGAGGGGAAGAACATTGAAAACACACATTTCTAATCACGACAGCTCCGGGCTGTAAAATGTCCTGGCTGGAAGGGGGGGCTAAATAAGACGGGGTGGAAAAGGTGACTCACAAGTGCTGGGGATGCTGGAAGGCTGGGATGAAATGCTAACAGAGGGCTCCTGAGGAGGTGAGAGGCTTTGAAAGGGAAGCCCAGCAGCTGGGACAGCCCCGAGGAGCTGGGGGTGACCTGCAGAGCTGTGGGTGCTGCTGGTGGTGCTTTGGTGACCCTTGGTTGGATCCCTCTAGCCCAAGTGTTCCATGCATGGAGCTCATGGTCATGGGATGAGGATCCCAGAGAGCAGCATAACACACACCCAGGTAGAAAGAAACCACAGAGGCTCCTCCTTGGTGATGATGATGATGATGAGCTGCAGACAGCCACCAACACAATGCTCTTTTGGGTTGCTCACAGGAGAAAAGGAGGCTTTTCCTGTGTAATTCCCTGAGATTCCCATGCCAGCAGTACCAGTGTGGATGGGGCTGCTGGTCCCATCACAGCCCAGCCACGGGCAGGGTGCTGGCACAGGGTGCCAGGCCATGGTGGGTGACACCAGACCCTCCCAGGGCGCTGCTCACATGGTGACGGAGCCAAGCCCTGCACCAAACCTGGAGCAACCTCAGGTCAAGCACTGAGAATTTTTTAATAAGAAGAATTTGCAGTATGGAATCCTCATGAAATGAGATTACAAACGCTGCGCTCTCATCCTTCCATAAATCCCCAGCAGTTTTTTACCAGGCTTTCAATTCCTCACATCAAGAGCCAAACCAAGCCAAAGGGAACTGCCCCTTCTTTGTCCTGGGCATTCCCCAGGGCTAATTCCTACTTTTAATTCCTATGTGGGCAGGGTGTATGTGCTATTTCTCAATGAATCCTTCCTTCTCATAGCTTCCTTCTAGAGACATTAACATATTTTTTTCTAAGTTTCTCCCAGTATCTCCCATTTATGATGCCCTTTGAATGCTGCTACTTCATCTAAGTGGGTTCCAGTAGGATTTTTGGACGCCCTGCCAGTGGTGCAGGTCCATGCTGCTCATCACCACAGGACGGAGATTGCTCCACATGGAACCACCCCAAAAAGGCCGTTTGGATCGGGATCCCAATCGGAAATTCACCGCTTGGGCCCATCTCTAATTTTATTATTTCCGTTGAAATAAATTATGGACTTAATTGGAATTTCTGATTTGATCTGTCTGCTCCCCATGCTGCATAAATATCCCTCAGCATTTATTTTTCCCCTTGCCCATAGCTCATTATATTTTCCCATCTTGGGATTTGGGTTTTTTATAGCAATTTTCTCCCATCTGTTGGGGAAGCTCCTTGAGGAAATGAAGCTATTTGGGGGCTCCGCTTCCTTCCCTGCTCTCCGAGGGCTCCCCAGGAATGCGCTGGGACAGGGAGGTCCCCGGGGAGCCGTGGCCCTGGCTCCTCCTTGTGCACAGCCACGATTAATTACCACGGAAATGACTCTGTGCCAAACCCAGCCGCATTTTGGGAGCCGGTTCGTGGCTCTCTGCAGCTGCACCCCTGAGTTTGGTCCGTGCTTTAAGGCACGTGCAGGGAAATTGTTATTTTGGGTACCAAAATACCAATTTTCTCACCCACTGCTGCTTTGTTGGAGCCTTGATCTGCCTGGCAGACACTGCTCAGTTTAACTGTCCACTTAGTTCTAAAATCCCATTTAGTGCCTTTATCAAAGAATCCCCTGTGCCTCAGGAAGCTGACAATGCAAAGCACAGGGTGGCAGGGGTAAGGAGGATGATAAAAATACCCTAAATACCAGTTTTAGGATCATAGAATGTCATAGAATCATAGAATGTTGTGAAGAAACCCACAAGGATCATCCAGTCCAGCTCCTGGCCCTGCACAGGACCACCCCAGGGATCCCATCCCGTGCCTGAGAGCATTGTCCAGCTCCCTCATTCTTGCACATCCCAGGGACAGACCTCCCTCGCTGCTCCAAGCCCCACAGGGCCACCACCCAATGCCATTTTCCCAGCAGGGTATAACACTGGGTACTGTAAAAATCACCATTTATGCCACCCAAACCTCTGACCTTTCTCACAGCAGTTTTGCCAGCCTCAGATCCTGCAGGCCTCGCATGCCTAAATCCCCCCTCTCACCCCCATCTTCTCACTGGGTCCTCAGGCCTCACCAGGTCTTGCAGGGATCTAGAGGATGTCCCCGTGGAAGCTACAGCCTTGAATTGAACCTCCAGAGCATCTCTCCTACTCCTGTTTCAGGCATCAGTGTCCTTCTCCACATCCCTTGTGCTCCCTTTCACCCAGGACACAACCCCAGCAGGGAATTATTTGGAATCAGTGCAGAAACTGCACTTTTTCTTGGCTGCCTAATCCACAACCCCCTCGTTTTGGGTGGAACCTCCACTTTGTGCCCTAATCCCACTGACTGTCCCCCCCAGCCACCAGCAGCACCCAGAGCCAGCCAGAGGCAGTTTTTGGCTGAGCACGGCGTGTGACAGCTCGGCCTCACCAGCAGCTTTGCCTTGTACAAACCACACATTTCACCCCAGCTCTCTGTTTTACTGAGGCAAAATTCCAGCTGTCGGGGCTGAGAAGTGCAGGAAGGGGTCGGGAGGCTTTTCTTTAATAACAAATCCATTAAAATAATGGATACAAAGCAATGCCAGCAGAGCCACACTTCTCAGCCTTTAATCTTGGTGCGCAGCCCTGACGGAGGCCTGACGGGGTATCTGGTGTTCCTGGCATTTTTCTTAATGAAAAATTAGCCAGCAGAAGGAATAGCTTGTCAAAAAGAGAGGGGAGCATTTCATGCATGACAGATTTTTGCAGACGCTGTACCAGCAAGGGAAGCCAAGACAAATAGCAAGAAGAATTTTCATTGCCTGGAGTTGAATATGATCGGGATAAACTGCAGCCACATTTCCAGGAGAAATTAACGTGCTGGCAGCAATCAGGCAGTTTGAGCTCTCAAACCACCGCCCCTTTTCCAAACGAAAATCCAATTAATTAGTCCATTTCCCCCCCCTCAGAACAATCTGTGACACAAAGCTAATCCCCAGCTCCCCTTTGCTTGGGGATGAAATGAGCTCCCTGAGGCTGCTCCAAGTGGTTCTGGGCATCTCCCCCTTGGTCCTGTTGCTCAGTTTTCCTTTTCAAGAGGTTTTTCTTGTGATCTAAAGAACATTGGGGCTAAGCTGGACCTGGAAAGTACCAGTGTGGAGGGCTGGGAAGGGTTCCTTGGTTCAGGAGGAGGCAGGAGAAGCTGTCAGAGCTACTTGAGCAGAAGCCTTTGGACTTCCCACAGATCCATCACAGACTCAGAGAATCCTTGAGGTTGGAGAAGACGTCTAAGATCACCAAGTCCACCTCAGAAACATTCTCCTGACATGGAGAAACACCCAACCACCCCTTCTGGCCCAGCACTGCCTCTCTTTGCTTTTCCAGGTGCCTTAGAGATGGGCGCAGACACTGATTTTCCTGGGAACAAGAGGCACGTGACCTCTTCCCCAGCATGTCCAAAGCTGCTGGCAGCAGCCAGAGCTGAGCCTCACATCCTTGCTGAGATATAAATCATGGGATGGGATGGTCCCACCAGCTCCCCACCACGGGTGTGCAGGTCCTGCACTGCCCAAACTGCTGCCAAGGCCTACTAATGAGTCTCTGATTAATGTCCCAAGCTCACAGAATCCTTTGAACCAGCTCTAAATTAGATTACCGAGATTAGTTCTGTTAATTTTTTGGGTTCTTCACTCCCAGCTGACAGAGGAACCTTTGTTTCAGACCAAAATGTGGCAAGACCTGGGGTATCACAATCCTGGGCCTCCCACGCTGGGTCCTGGCCAAGGTCACCATGGCCCCATGGGCAGGATCCCACCAACATCTGCACAGACCCTCAATTCCCAGCTTGGGGTCCTTCCAGTGCCCTTCTGGGTGGCACCTTGGGTCAAGGGCTGGGCTTTCCCACTGCTGGAAGCACTTTTGACCTCACTTTCTCTCTCAAGCATTATTCCTTAGGAGCAGCAGCACTCTGTGGGGATGAGCACGGCCTGGTCCGGCCGATTGATGCCATTCCTTGGAAGTGCTGGGTGTGTTCTGCCAGTTCAGTAAATAAGGATCCACCATGCCCATAAAACTTCAGCACAGCCAAGCCTGGCAGTGCCATCTGCTCCTTGTTTGGTGCCACATCGTGCCACGCTCCGGTGTCAACTCCAGTGGCTCCCAAAGGGCTCCCAGGCCTGGGGAAGGCAGAGCCCGAGCAGATTGGAGGAAGGGAAGGCAGAGCCCATCAGCCCTTGGAGGACATCACTGGGTCTCAGTGGCTCTGCCTGGCATGGGATTGAATGCCAAACAGAGCTTTTCTGCAGTGGGAAGGCAGGGCTGGAGTCAGGAGTGAGGGCTCGGGATAACACATCCAGGCAGGAAGATTGATTAGAATTGTGTGAGATAGCCCTTAGCTCACCCGTGATTATAATTACGTTAAATTGCTATTTAATGGTTTTCACATCATCTTTGACAGTAGGTTATTTTTGTAATCTTTATTTAAAATAAACTCTTTTTCTGCCTTGTCGCTGAAACCCTTCCCTGCTTCCTTTTGTGCTCGGTGCACGAGGAAATCAGTTTGTTTTCATTATCCCCAGACTTCTGTGTCATTCCATTATTACCACAAGATTAGAAAATAAGTAGCTCCCCCAAAAGGGCTTCTGGGTGAACAAACTTTCTGGTTAGAGCAGAATGAAGTGGAGCTTTTTCCCAGTGCTATCCCTACCCCACAGCCTGTCATTCCCTAATGCTCCCCTGTCAGAACAGCAGGAAAAGCTGGGCTTGGAATATCCTCCCTCCAGCTCCAGCAGAGCCACTGTTGTGATGTTCCAGAGGGAGCTGGGAGCTGTGGGAAGCTCTGCCAGCTCTCGAGGTGGAAACAGAATCCAGAACAACGAGTGGAAAATTAATATTTCAGCTCCAAAATGCTGTGTCAAGGGCTGGGAGCTGCGATCCATCCCTGCTGCTGTGACATTCAGACCATCCCAAGCAGACTCTCCGTGCTCCAGGCATCCCTGCACCTCAGGGCCTGGGGTTTGGATAAAGCCCAGCTCCAAATCCAAAGATCTTTTGTATATGTCTGAACCGAAATGGGAGGGGAAAAACCTCTGGGTGGATTTGTTGGCTGGAAGCTGCTGAGTTTGAGAAGCTGGAACATCCTCATGGAATGCTGAATCCCCAGCAGTGTCCCCTCGACTGTACCACACTGTCACCTGCTTCGGACCAGACTTTTCCCACATCCATTCCTTCCTCAGCATGGACCACACTTCTCAGCTGGGATGGGAACCTCTCAGATAAGAAGCTTCATCACTTGTTCCCACTCAGGGAAATGAAAGGTCCCCTTCTTGTCCTAAGTTTAAGAATCACTCCTTTAAATAATTTACTAGTAATGATGCAGCACTGGTTTTAAAAGGGGAAGAAATAAGCACTTAAGCTCTAAGGATTTTAGCCCCTAATTCCTAATGAAAGACCCAGATTTAAGCGACAATTTTCTTTAAAAACAATCACAAGGAAGTGTTCTGTTGACTCCTCACTCTGACCATGCACTTTTGCAATGAATGATTTACAGGGTTGACTATCTCAAGTGACTGGTGAAAAGAAGACCCAACTACCTGACACCTCAAACCCAACTGAGAAGCAAGAACAGCACATTCAGTGGCCTCCGGGGTGGAAGATCTGAATTAAACACTTTCTGTGGCCACTCAAATCCACCCCAAGAGAAACAGCAACATCTCCACGGTGGCAAGGAAGGACGTAACGATTTTGCCCGTGATGTTCAGCAAAACAAAACAAAAGGAAGGGATTGTAAGTGGATCGGGGATTTCACCCCAGCAGAAAAGGCAGCATGGGGATGCCTGGCTCGTCTGGAGCTCCCACATCCCAAAGCCATGTGGGGAAACCCCTGGGATTGCCCCAGTGGAGGTTTTTTACAGTGAAGGTGCTAAGACACTGGCAGGGGTTGCTTAGTGAGGTGGAGGATGCTCCATCCCTGGAAACACTCGAGGCCAGGCTGGATGGGACTTGTCGAAGGTGTCCCTGCTCACTGAAGAGGGCTGGACACCTTGAAAGGCGTTTCCAACCCAAAGCATCCCACGATTCCCTAAGGAGGGCGATGTTCAGGAGCACAGAGCCAGCCCCGGTGGGGAGTGTGGTGGGAGGAAGGCACCTAAGGAAGCCCCGCGACCCAGCCCCGTCCCTCATTGTCCCAGCCCAGGCGCTGCGGTGTTGTTTAAACACTCCGTGTCAAACCCCGAGCTCCTGGGACAGGGCTGACCCCGGGGAGACACACGCGGCTGGGAAATGCGCTGGGTGTAATTAAGGGCCCGTTCCCAGAGAGAGACAATGCTGGATCCCCGCGAGCTGGGCAGCCCTGAATCAGCAAACCCAGTCACACTTGTCACCCACACTTCGGGCTGGATCAACAGCCCGGCCGGCCTAATGAGCCCGACTCCAACAGAAAATGACCTCATACGGGGCAGGACCCCGCCGTGAATTTGCTCTTTGTTGTTGCAGCCGCCTCCCTCCGACGCGGAGTAATCCCCTGGTATCCCCGTGCTCTTATGTGTACTTTACATCTCTGAGAAATGGCCTTTGTTTGCGCAGCTCAGGGCATGTTTAAATTGCCGGCCTCCACCATTAACAGTTTGTCCAGCCAGATGGAAAGAAGTGTTTCCCACCTGTATGGAAATGTGTGGGATATACACAGCTCTTTCTTTTCAGGCTAATGATTAATTTATCACTTCTCAGTTGGGCTTGCTTTTTTTTTTTTTTTTCCCCTTAATGTGATGGAGTAATTAGCAGGGCTTTTTCCTAACTAAATGTTTCTCTGGGCATGTTCAGTGAGAGCAGCTGAGCACAGAAATACCTGTGATACCAGCAGAAGACAGTGAAAAAAACTGTTAGGCTGGCAGGAATATTTAGAAATATTAAATATTTCTAAATCCCTGGTTTTGGTTCCATGGAATCATAGAATTCTAGAATGGTTTGGGTTGGAAGGGGTCTTAAAGGCCATCCCATTCCACCCCTGCCATGGGCAGGGGCACCTTCCACTATCTCAGGATGCTCCAAGCCCTGTCCAACCTGGCCTTGGACACTTCCAGGGATCCAGGGGCAGCCACAGCTTCTCTGGGCACCCTGTGCCAGGGCCTCCCCACCCTCCCAGGCAACAATTCCTTCCCAATATCCCATCCATCCCTGCCCTCTGGCAGTGGGAAGCCATTCCCTGTGTCCTGTCCCTCCAGGCCCTTGTGAACAGAATAACATTCCTGTAGAATAAGAATTCCCTGCACTTGGCTCTCAAGATACACAGAAAAGCAGTACCCTGAAAATTCACTCTGTCCTTTGGGGCCCTGGTGGCTCCTAAGGAAATGTCTGAGGATCAGGTGAATTTTGCTATGCATCAACCAAAGGATCACAGCTGGGGACACCTATGGTTCCACACAAATAAATAATGAAACAAATAACGCTCCATGCACCACGGGGGTCAAAAAATGAACACCTGACTTAACTGGGCTGGAAAATGTCTGATCTGCACAAAGCACGAGGTTTGCTTGTGTTTGGTGTTTAAGTGGCACGAGGATGCTTGTCACTGCTCTGGGGTTGTGACACACATCTGGCACGAGGCATCTGAGCTGCACAAAACCTGGGTCACCCTTTCGTGCACTCCTTGAAACCTCCAGCCTTGGTATCACCAAGGCCATTAGGGTAATGCACGAGATAGGGTTTCACTGCACGTATTTGTCCTCAGACTTAATGAAAACACACTGGTGTTACATTTATAGCTCCAGAAACCACAGGCTCAAATTCTATATGCCCTGGAGAGACCTTATCTGCAGCCCAGGAAGCAAAGATAACAATCACATTTAGATATTAACTTCCCCTCACGCAGGATCTCTTGCTGCTGTCACGTTTTCCGCTCAGCCCCAGGGTGTTGGTGCTCTGTGGCCATGGGGGGATCACATCCAAGGGGGAAATTTGAGGCTGTGGTGGCTCTGCCATCAGCCACTGTGACAAAACCCTGGGCATGTCCCGCCAGATTTGTCAGTGAGTCCTTCCAGCCGCCACTGTCTAAAGAAAGTCACAATTCCCATGCAAATACACCCAAAGAGAGAAAAACTCCAATCACTTGATCATTAGGGCTGGAAAAGACCTCCAAGTACATAGAATCATGGGATCCTAGAATGGTTTGGGACCTTAAAGCCCATCCCATTCCAAAGGCAGGGACACCTTCCACTATCCCAGGGTGCTCCAAGCCCTGTCCAACCTGACCTCGGACATTTCCAGGGATCCAGGGGCAGCCACAGCTGCTCTGGGCAAGGTGATCAAGCCAAGGTTTGACTGAGCACCACCACACCCACTCAGGCACAGAGACCATAAAGCAGGACCACCAAGGGCTTTGCTGTCAATTACAGGAATCCCCTTCCTTACCCCAGAAGCACAGGGAGCTCCCAGTCCCGCTGCTCACACACGGCCCCCTCTGACCCCCACGATTCAGAGCCCAACACCAAAACTGCCCAGGAAAATCCACACGAGCCCAGTTTCACTGAGGCCAAACCACGGGCACCACAAAGGCTTCAGGTGGTATCAAAGCACCTCCTGAAGGCGACCCAGCAGGCTCAGAGCTGCTTTTCCTTAAACACCTGTCATTTAAGGGTACGTGCTTGGCTCCTGCTCCCCAAGCCCAGGGAGCATCCAAGAGAGATGGAGGCCCCTTTGGTTGATGTTTCAACTCAAAGGGTCCATAAGCAAAAACTCCTCGGTTTGATCTTGGCTTAAGGGACTCCCCGAGGCTTTGAGCCCCCTGGACCGGCTCCCAGACCCTGCTTTGGACACGGCCCTGGCTCACACCTTGCAGCTGCACTGCCTCAACGTCCCCCTTATAACCCAGACCTGGGGACTCCCTGGCACAAATAAACTCCCTGCTCCTTCCTCCCCTTGGCTGCAGACTGGGAACAATCCCAGCCCCTGCCATCCCTCACCCCTGTGGGCCCCAGCCCAGCTGACAGACCCCCCTGCCTGAGGAGAGGCTGTTCCAGCTCACCTGGAGCCATGAGCCCCATGCCAAGAGCACCGCAGGGATGGAGCAGCTCCCACCCCTCGCCTGCCATCCTGAGGTGGCGAAAAATGGGAATTCGAGTGTTGGCTGGGCCCTTCCTGCCGTTACTCAGCTTGGCTTTTGAGTGTGACAGGTTCTTGTATTTCCACAAGGCTGGCAGGGCTTGTGCTGTGAGCTGACCCACAGCTCTGCAGGAATAAACTTGGGATTCCCTACCCATCACCCAGTGAAACCCCACACTGCCTTTTCCCAGGAGTTACACTCCATGTTCCACAAGGGATCATGAAAGGACACCCACAGTTAAAAACACACGCAAGGCATCAAAACCTCCAAATTCAGCCATGTGAAGGTTTCTTAAAAGCATTTGCTTTGCAGACGGGATGTGTTAGAGCAGAAAGCTGAAGGTTGCTGAGTGAAGCTGGATGAAAGCACAAAATTCCTGTGCTGTAACCTGAAATATGGGATGCTGGAGGTTCAGGAATCACCAGGGAAGGCTCTACCAGTGTGTGTGGCCACAAATTCTCTGTTTCCCTGGGATAAAGGGCTTAAAGGAAAACCCTCATATTTTCTTCCCGCCTGCTCATGAGCTGTGGACCAGTGGGGCCTGAGCTGAGAGGCCTCTGAATTGGGATGTGCCAAAATCCAAGGGATGGGGGCTCCTAAACCATACTTTGGGAAAAACAATGGCTAAAGTTTGTGTGTGCTGATGAACCTTCATCTTTTAAAGCAAACCCTCACCTCGGCACGTACAGAACGAGAAGTTAAAAGCAGTGAGGCTGAGCTGGAACGTTTCCCCCCACCCATGGAAGCTGTAGGGCAGGCACATCATCACATCCCAGTGGGCACAGGCAGGACAGGGCTGACTCCTGACAGACAAAGAAATGATAACCTGGCTCCCTTCACTGCTAACTAGCGATTGCAGGGCTGAGGGCTGGGCTGCTCTCAGCTCCATCAGCTGGGACTCTGACTGGAGCATGACTCAGGCTGGAAATCTCTCTTTCCAATAAATTTAATTCACTTTTATACCATGTTCCTACCACCTGGGCAACAAAACCTCCCCTATTGATGGGATTCTGTCCCAACACCCCCAGCAGGACCAGGAGATCAATTTGTTTTCTTTTTGACCAGAAAACAAAGTCTTGGCTCAGCCATGGAGCCACCACCAGCAGGTCTGCTTTTATCTCACCTGAAGTCCTATTTTGGGGCAGTTCAGCCTCAGCAAGGTGCAAACTTTGCTGTTAAAGCACAGAAAGCTGGGAAAGGGCACGGGATGTTCCCTGGGGCAGCCAAGGGGTTAAAGGCAGGAGAAAGCCTTTGAAGGAAAATTTCTGATGGGCTTGAAGGAATCCTTTGAGGACAGGGGACAGAAACCAGTTCCTATAAAAATGTTTTTTCAATGTATTTTGCAGACTGGGCCCGTTCACAGGAGCACCGAAAGTGCTGTGGGAGATGAAAGCCTCTGTCTCACTGGTCCAGCATCCTGTCTCCAAGAGCAGCCAGCGCCGGATGCTCCGGAGGAAGGGATAAAAACAATGGGAGTACTCAGACTCGGGATAATCCAGCCTCTTTCATCCAGCCCTCTAAGAAAGATCAGTTCATATCCAGCAACCCAAGATGAAATGTACTTTAATAATTTGCCTGGTTCTCTTTACTGACAGATCCCTGTATTCCTGCCACGGCATTTTCCATTTCTATTTTGGAGCAGTGGATTGGGGTCACAAAGTAGCAATTCACTGTTTGATTTTGGGGGAAGCCTGGCAGTTTTGGTGCAAAGGGGGGGAAGAAATGTTTGCTTGCAGGAGCCTGAAGGGTGACGCTGTGGGCTTTTAGCTGGATAAAAATAGGAATTGGTTACTTTCCAAAGGGAAAAATAAACTGCTAAGTTTCCACTGACTTGGAGTTGCAAAAATGCATCTTGGATTCTGGAGCACTTGGTAAAATATTGTGGTTTAGGCTCGGTAAATAGCAGAGAGCATTAGTTTGGAAACAGCAGTGTAAATACCCAGCTTAATGGGATGGTTTGTTTCGGGTTCTTTTTTGGGTTTTAGTCTCAGCAACCTGTTTTAGCCTTGTGCTTCAGGTTTAAGGGCAGCCCCTGGCTGGCCACACACCTCAGGTGCTCCTCTGCTGCCCCACAACGAGCCCAGCTGCCCTGTACCACAAAGATAATTTATCATATCTAGGAGAATACACAAAAAAGGGTTAAACTGGGAATCTTTGCACACTGGCTGCCCTGCAAACTGCTGCCAGCCCCAGGGCCCTGCCCTCACCTCTCCAGGTGGGACTGGGGTTTGTGGGGGCTGGCCCAGCTCAGGAGATCCATCCCAGCCCCGGGATCAGAAGGGTCAGGGAAGCTCCCTCGGGAAAAGCAGGGGAAGCACAGGAGGCTGTCCCTGCTGCCAGCCCTGCCAGGCAGCAGTGACTGCTCCGTGCCCTCAAAGGCACACCCAGGTTTTGTTTTAAAGCTTAAATCAGATCTCCAAACTCAAAGACCTTCCAGCACTCCCGAGAAAAGTGGAGTTCAAAGGCTGTCAGAACTCTTGGTCCTTCTGGATGTTCTCCCACCACGGGTGATGCCCACCCTGAGCCTGCCCACCTGCAGCCCCAGAGACCTGCCCCGTGTGCCAGGGCCCCTCCTTTGTCACCTGCTGCCAGCTCCAGGTCACACAGCCTCCCCTCCACGCCGAGCTGCAGCCCAGGAATGCCAGCTGGAGAAATCCTCGTGGCTGTGCAGGGCAGTTAAATATAAATTCTGGTTTGTAATATAGAGCAGAAATTTAAAATCTTCAAACCTTTTTCACTCTCCTATCTCAACACGCGTCCAAAGCAGATCTGGGGGGCGCTGGGATGCTGCAAGGACACAGACAATTAGAGCAGGGCAGCTCTTGCCACTGCTGGAGAAAGCGTTGTGTCCCACGCCAGCAGCAGGACCCGGAGCAGGAGGCCACCAGCACATCCTGGCTTCCATCTCTTCTCTTCCGTCTCCTCAGACACAGAAAGTGAGACACAGGGAATGGTGCAAAGCCCAGATTGCTGCGTCCAACAGCTGGAGTGAAGCTTTGTGCGGAGGAGACGCCCCAGAGCAGCACCGACAGCCCCGCAGGGCTCCCCAGCTCCCAGCGCTCCAGGCTGCTCCCAGCGCTCAAGCCCAGCTCCGGCTCCAGCCCTGCTTTGCCGCTAGATGGCACAGGCCATTGAGAAATGTTTCATTTCATCGATATCCCGGTGTTTTCCCAGAGCCCGCAGCCCTGGTTTGGGGACGTAGCCACAGACACCTAAAGCTCGCAGCAGAGAAAAAGGGAAGAAATCTTTGCGCAGGGGGTGGAGAACACACCTGGTGCTGCACTGCTCTGCTTCAACACCTCCCCCATCGTTACTGCACTGCCAGGAAGGGCAGGGAAACCTCTGCCGAGCTGCCAGCCAGGACACCCTGGCTCAGATATTACAAAGCCCTTCTAAAGTTAATTTTCACGGTGGAAAACCCCAAATTAACAGGTGAGTACCAAGCCGGCTGCTTCTGTTTTGGGGTTTTTTCCCTATTAATTCTACAAATTCCAGGTTTTACATGCATGAATTGGGCCCGGGGCTCAGTGTGAGACAGGTCCTGAGTGTCACCCCTGAGTCAACACCTGGCCATAGCAAAGGGGAGCAGAACTGCCCTGGCTCTGAAACGCTTTGTCCTGGGTGTGCAGCCAGTCCCTCTCCCAAGGGAGACAGGCAGCAGCATTCCTCTGCTATCACTCTGGATTTCCAAGAGAATTCCCCCTCCCTCTGCTCCCAGACCCTGCTCCCAGCTCCCAGAGACCTTCCCAGGATCAGGTTTTACCAGAGAATGAATTTCCAAGCCACATGGATTCATGGAAAATTCATTCCAAAGCTCATCCATGAGCTCTCCCCAGCATCCAAGTGTTCATCTGATCCAGGGCTGGGGCTGCTCCTGTGGCCAGTCCCACTCAGCCCAGCACTGACTGTTCCCCAAAACACTTCTGGGAACTTCAGACAGCCCTAAAATAAATTTTAAATTAACTTCATAAGTTAATTCCATCTTTTCATTCAGTCAGCTCCCTGCTGACATCCTGGCAGCATGTGCACTGCCCCTGAGCTTCCACAAAATTCAGAGTTTGTAGGGAAATGCAGACGGGATGATGCCACTTCCAAACGCCTGAGAGCAGCTGAATGGCACATTCAGGTGTTGCCAATGTTATGGGTTTGAAACTTGTAAATACTGCAAAAGTAAAAACACAGTTTTCTCCTCTGTGTGGAAACAAAAGAAAAAAAAATAATAGGATTTGATTGGATGTTGTTTGGATGTTTTTCCTTTGTCTCTCTATAAACACAGCCAGCACCCAAATATTTCCCTTTGCCAGTACTGCCTTACAGGAATGAAGGAAAATGTGCACTTTGGGTGATTTCTGAGCAGCAAGGCCATGTCCCAGGCCAGTGGCTCTGCCATCCCTGAACCACCTGCATTTGCCTTCCCGGGGCAGGGCTGTTCCACCCGGACTCTGCTCATCTGTTCCTTCCAGCTCAAACTTTTCATCTCCTCTTCCCTCCAGCCCCAGTTTAGCCTCTGACCCAAGTCCTGTGGGCAGGAGGAGCTCTCTGGATCTTTCTACACGTTTTTTTTCTCAGCCCCAGCAGCCTGCAAAGGTCTTGGCAGAGCATCTTCCCTGCCTGAATTTAGGGCACCCTCTGAATCCCGGTGTCATCCAGGTACCCAAGCTCAGCCCCACTGCTGGATTGTGCCCAGACCCGGCCTCAGGACAGCACAGGTTGGATGAGGATCTCCCAAAACTCTCTCTGGGATGGCTTTTTCTCTGAATGCCTGGCACCAACTGCCCTTGCATTTAAAAGCAGCCTCCATGCATACTATCCATCAATTACTTATGCATAACATCTCAATGAGCACAAGAATTGCCTCATTTGAGCCCAGTAAACAAACACTGAGTAACCGAATTCCTGATAAATCTGCTCTTCAGCTCCATTTGAATCACTAAAACAAGGCAAAACAAAATACACCATCCATCAGTGCTGGAGCTCAGAGTCCCTCCGGTCTTGGCTCAGAAGAAAATTCACCCAGTAACTCTGGTCCACGCTGTAAATCAACATCTTTTATGAAGGGTTTTTGCACTTCCTGATGTTTGACTGTAGAGCAAAGAAGCCCTGAGCAAACCCGGCTGGAGGGTTTTTGGTGATGCTCTGGTTCTACTTTGGGGTGATCATGGGGCTGGGTAACTCTGAGATAGCCCAGCAGAGCTTTGAGGACTCTGCAAGCTTTAGAAAGCAATGAAAATACTGATTTCAGGCACCTGAAGAACAACGTTTGCAGATATTCTGGACCCACAACTAGAAATTCTTCCATGTTCTAAGTGCAAATCCTCTTTAACATAAAATAGCTTGGATCAAATGTGTTTCAGGTTACAGCTGGGTTTGGGGTTTGTTTTGCTTTTTAATGACCCTCCTGCCAATACCATCCAGTGCTCCGTGAGAAATGTTTGTGGCATTAATTGCAAGTGGAAAAAAAGGGGGGAGCAGCAATCCAAACCAAAGTCTGCCTGGGAAGGCTTGAAAGGAGAAAATCAAACAAATGGTTCTCAAGCTGCACTGGTTCCTTTTGGTGCCTCTGTGTGGAAAACATTCAGCACCTCCTGCCAGGTGTGCCAGGGGTGGAATTGTTCCCTGTGAGGGTGGGGAGGCCCTGGCACAGGGTGCGCAGAGAAGCTGTGGCTGCCCCTGGATCCCTGGAAGTGTCCAAGGCCAGGCTGGAGCACCCTGGGGTAGTGGAAGGTGTCCCTGCCCATGGCAGGGGTGGGGACTGGATGAGCTTTAAGGTCCTTCCAACTCACACCAGTCTGGGATTCTCTGAAATAGCACCTGAAGGCTGAATACACACCCAGAGAAGGGGGGGCACTGCCCATGGGGTGGCTCTTATTTCACCTGCCTCTCCAGCAACATTTTCACAGCAACGTAATTGCACAGACAGCAAATGCAGGGACTGAGGATAATCAAAGAACAGGGGATTAGAAATGACACAGCGTCAGAAACCTGAAATTCCATTAGCAAGCAGGGCAGAGCATTCATCAGAAACACATTTTTTGAGTCACAAATTAATTTCTGGGGCCTGAACTGAGTTTATCAGTAAACTGTAGAAGCAATTGTCACAGGGATGGTGTCGGATCCCCTCAGTCAGCACTGCCCCCAGTGCTGCCCACAGTCCCCTCTGCAGATCCCAAGGCTGGGGCTGAACCACAGCAGGAGGAACAGAACAGCAATTTCTGCAGCTCTGCATTTGGAACCAATTTTCTCCGACATTTCCCCACTGCAGTCACTGGCTGGGCTGCACAAACCCTCGGCAAAGCAGCTGGAGTGGGACTGCAAACTGCATTGCTTCCATCCCTGGATTTGGGATGCAGGCAGGTTGGTCTGACACCAGCTGTGCACAGCAGCCACTGAGGGAAGAGCTCAAACCACCATGGAAACCCCACAGCAAACACAGGGAGATCAGAATTCCAACATTTCACTGCGGCCCGTGATCCCGAGTCCTTGCCCATCCTCCATCCCACCCTGTCCATCACTGCCCACCACTTCCAGCCCATCCCAGCTCTGTGCAGCACGTCCTCAGCCATCATCCAAAGGAGAGATTGAACTGGGATAAGGCTCAAACACAGCTTTTCCAGCAGATTTGTGTTGGAGCCAGAGCAGGGAGATGCTGCAAAGGCACCCTCCTCAGGCCACGAGCCCCCTTTAATTTTCGTTTCTCTTCAGTAAAGCCAAAAGCAAAAGAAAAGGCAAAATAAAGGGAGATGTGAACCTTTCCTGACTGGGTTATTCCCAGCCAGCTCCTCTCAGATTTTCCCCTGCTGAAGCATTGGAGAGGGAAAAGGGGCTTTGCACCAAGCCTGGCTGTGAGGCCAACGCTTTCCGTGGAGATGGAGGCGATGGCTGGGAGCACCACCAGTACTGGGATTATTATTTTCTTAATTGATGCTGCCAAACATGGAATCATTAAGGCTGGAAAATATCTCCAAGATCGTCGAGTCCAACCGTTAACACAGCACTGCCAAAAAACTGTTGGTGTTTTTTAACCAAAATAAGGTGGGACACACACAGGGAGCCTTGAGGGAAAGGACAACTCCCTTTTGCAGAGGAACCAAGCATGGGAGATGTCGGTTCATCACTAATCTGTGCCACAAGAGCCTGACCTAAGCTCTGACACCTCAGAGACCATCGACACCCACAGCTCAACCAGCCCTAAGGGAAACTGAGGCACGTGAAAGCAAAGTTATCCCCTCCAGATCCCCCAAACCCAAACCCCAGCCCGGGGAGCAGCCCCAGCACCCTCCCCACAGCCAAGCTCTAATTGTTTAGAAGCTTAATAAGTTGTAACTTAAAACTGGTTTATGGCTGTACATAGGAAAAAAAAAAAAAGCCCTGTCGTAAAGTATTTATTACACTTCCTTTGGAAATGATGACAGTCCTCCAGTGAATGTTTTTATTGTTATTCATCATCTTTGGAGAGGGTTGGACAGCTCTGAAATACAGCTTTAATATGAGAGCCAAATGAGAAAGTGCAGATTTAAGGGAAACCTCGGCAGATCAGGTTTCACTCGGTGCCTGCAGCACTCCCAACATGTGTTTCTGATCTGGAGCTCCGCTTTGTTGTGCCCAAACTGAAACTGCATTAAATTCGCTTCGCGGGGATTGTGAAAGAGCGAGAAACACACACAAACCCCAGCTCGTTCTCCACGTGCCACTCCCGCCCAACCCGTGACCTGGAGCCGGAAGCGGGATTTATCCCACCCCAGGCTGCAGATCCAACATCAGCAGCGCTGCTTCCCCATCTTACCGACTTTGGGGCTGCAGGTGAAGCCTTTAATCAGAGAATCTCTTTGGAAAAGCACACCTGTACACTTCCTTGTGGAAGAAAACCCTGTGCATGCCCAGCCCAGGTCACCGTGCCACAAACAGCATCTTGAAGCGTAAAGCCGAGGAAAAAGCGTTCACCTCTCACAAATCCCCTCTGTCCCTTCACACCAGCTCCCAGGAAAATGGGGCTGGAGTGGAGAAAAACCCAGGACAACTGAAGCAAATCTTTGGGCATAAGAAGCCGTGACACACTATGGGTCTTACTAGATAGATGTGTTCATTCAGCAGTGCCTCTCTGAGAAAGGAGATGCTTTGCCAAGTCCTGGGAAAAGGTTTGCCCTGGCAAAAAACTCCAGAGAAAGACAGTTCAGCAGCTCCAAGGAATCCTATTCCATTTTATCAGCCTCTCCCCATCAAAGGCGGGGAGGGGGGTGGGGAGGGTGCAGCGTGGGCCCCCCAGACCCAGCCTGTGCCACCCACTCCAGCAAGAAACGGCAGGAGGCAATTCCTCCACACTCATTTAAATAATGAACACGATGGATTCCTGAGCTTTATGGCTCCTATAAATACTCAGCAACCTAACCCTGCTCCCCCCTTCCCTGTAACATCCTGCAGTGATTCCTATCAAAGCAGTGTCAGAGCAGCCAAACCTGACTGGCTTTCCTGTTATCTGGATGGGTAAATACAGACCTGTATGGGACCTGAGCAGAGGATTGCCTGGGTAAGGAGGAGAGCAGAAAGGGAAGGAAAACCCTTTACCCTGCACAGGTTTGCCTGTGGGAGTGCAGGGTGGTGGTAGGAAAATACTCCAAGTGGATCACCACATCCCAACCACAGCATCCCAAACTGCATCATTCAAGTTTATCCCTGCATCCCAACCACATCACCTTGTTTATAACTTCATCTCAACTGGATCACCCTGGGTACCATGGCAACCTGACCACATCCCTGTGGGTACCACCCCATCCCAATGCACTCCCTGTCAGCAGCCCCCAGCCCACACCACCCTCCCCAGAGCCCTCAGCTCTTTTCCCTGGTTTCCCAAAGGCCTGTCCCTGCCGGTGCTGGGGGAGGGAGGATTCCCCGGATGGCCCTGAGCAGCAGATGCCAGGCAGCCCCAGCCCACTGTCTGTTTCCACTTTGTTTAACAGCTGCCCTTTGGATCCTGCTACTTCCCAGGCTGTGGACAGTGGGGCCAGCACAGGAAACGCAGCCAAACATTTACCTACCCCTCTCTGATTTAAAACAGCTTCAGAAGGGCTGGAAGTCTGTACATCAACATCCAGCTAATCCGACCTTTCCTCCTGCCAGAGAGAGCAAGCACTGAAGAGTTAATGAAAATAGCTCCTCTGCCCTAAAGAAATCATAGTTTGGATGTGGAGTCATGCAAACTCCAATCACCCTTGCTTAACACTTGCACAGAATTATTTTAACATTGGATTTTAACTTAAATAAACACACTCAGTGTTCCAGACAGGGGCGTGGGAGCTGCCTGCTGCTGGACCACCAAAAAAACGAGGCAGGAGATGTGTCCCCTCCCTGGACAGGAGAGGTCAGTGGCAGCCGCACTCCTGGGGCACAGACACCATCCTCAACCCAGTAACTTTTCTGTGGCTCCACTCTGTGACAGATGGAGCTTTTTTTTTAGCTAGAAATGAAAAGAAAAAGGCTGCCTGGTGCTAGCCCAGAGTTCTGCTGCACTGATGAAAAGATGTGGCTCATTCAGAGCCACCCTGGAGACATCTGCAAGACGAGACAGCCCCCAGTGACTTCTGCACCCAGGACAGTCCCAGCCCCAGTGACCCGCTGAGAAATGCTGCCCTGACGCCCTGGCCAGCAATTTGTCCAGGGCTTTTTTGGGGAAAAGATGGGTGGAGGGGCTCATCTGGCTGCCCCCAGGACTGGGCTTCTGGGAGGGCAGCTCTCGCCTCCCATCTGGGCTCGGGCTCCGAGCGGAGCCAGTCGGTCTGACGGCCACTGGCTCTTCCTTGCTTATAAATGCTGAGAACATCAGATAATCCAGGGAGGTCGGGGTCAGCTGCTGTCACTGCTTTATCTCAGCCCTGGAGCAGCTCTGCATGTGTCCCAGAACCAGCCTCTGCCTCTTTATGCTCAGTATTATTTTAAAAATGCCTCCTTTATTAGCTCTTCTCACACAGTTCTGCTACAGCCCAAAGGGAAAAGGCTACAGCTGAGTGAGCACCAACCTGGGAGATTTCCATCTTTTCCCTGACTCTACACAAGAGCAGGAACCCTGCTTCCCTCCCATCTTCCAGCCCTGCTCTTTGCAAACAAGAACTTGCTCATAAAATTTAGGGTCAGGGCCCTTGGCTCATCTCATCTTCCCTGCTTCATCTCGGAGAATTACTTTGCTTCACAGCATCCTCCCTGCTTGTTCATGCAGGAGGTGACTGAGCTCTGCTGAGCCCAGTAACTGCTTGATTTAAGCACCTTTTCCAGAAAGTGGAGGTATTTGTGCTGCTACAACCTCTGCTGGCAATTCCTCCAGGAGGGACAGCCTTAAGCCAGAGGTTGCAGAGGGATTTTTTTTTAGGGTGCAGGTTACCTGCTGAAGCTGTTTTGCCCAGATCCTGTGGGTTTCACACATCCTTATTCCGTGCAAGGATGAGAGAATAATTGCTGCACCCTGACCTGTCCTGCCTGGCTGGTGGGGGGGTGATGCTCTTGCCCTGGACATACGGGAGCCACAGCTTTAAACTTTGCACTGGGATGAGTGGATATTTAGTAGGGCCAAAGCTGAAAAAAAACTGGGAAAAAGAAGATCCCAGGGTGCCCCAGCAGAATGAAAACACGTCCAAACCTTGAAAATTTTCACAAAACCCCTAAAATTGTAATTCTGTAGCCACCTGTGCTGCAGCATCACTCCTCTCCAACCAGTGCCTGTTCTATAAACTTCTGCAAAGAGAAAAAGTGATTTGAGGAAGGCCAGGTTGGTGTCTGGGGTCAGAGTTACTCCAGCACCCATATTTAAAGCTTTTCCCTGAAAACACTCAGAACAACATGTTTTTCAGTCTCTAAGCAGGACCTGCATTCCCACACGAGCTTTTCCAGAAGTCACTGGTGAAAACCAATCCTCACATGACCCAAAAACCTCCTGAAGAGCAGGCGAGGGGCAATGAGCAGAGGACAAGCCCAGGGCCACGAGCTGGAGGTGCTGCAGCTCATCCCCTCCCCAGAATCCAGATTATAAATTCATCTCTGCCACATTTGGCCAGGGTTACCCAGGGAGTCTGGAGCAGAGCTGAGCTCTCCCATGTGGCTCAGGCACTATCACCAGCATCACTTCCCTCCCACAAACCCAGATCCTGGACAGTTAAGAAACAATCCAAAAATATTTATGGCATGTAAAAGCCAAAAGCACATTTACAAGCAGAAAATCAGGACTGCTGAAATAAAGAGAGGAAGAGCTGGGCTAAAGGGGAACAGCAGGACTGGAACACAGTGGCACCCAGTCCTGCATGGAAAGAAAAACCTCTGTGCCCAAATCCCACATCCAGGGAACCTGCACTCCCAGGGAAGCTTTATCTTCTGAGCAATTCAGCACAGACCTGCTGCCCATCAGCTGCCTGCCCAATGCTCTTGCTTTTCATGCAGTTAAACATCTTGGTTTGCACCGTTCCTCCTGGGATAAGTGAGAGCAGGGCTGGGCAGGACACTCGGGATCTGCAGCTGGTGGGAGGGCAATGCTTTTGTTCCCAGGACCCCCTGTGCACCAGCTGCCTGCATGTTCACTGCTCGGAAAAGAGATTTCCCCTGAAATTGGCACAAAATCTTATTGCCACAGGATTTTTCCTTCTTTAAATAAACAGTGCAACGTGTGATAATTGCACTCTGCGGCTGGAAACTTCAAATGGCCAAATGCAGAGTTTGGGGGATTTGTCACATCAGCACTGGAACAGCTGAAAAATTCACCTGGAGCAGTGCATGTGCTACATCCCAGGGAAGGTGTATCCCTTGATTTTTACAGAGGGATCATTCCTGAAGGAAGCAGGGCTTGGTTGCTCTGCTTAAATGCAACTTGTGCCCTGTGGCTGCAGCTTTTACAAGGCTGAAGGGCACTTGGGCACACAACCCTCTGTGGGCATTTTTGGGGTGAAACCTCCTCTCTGCAGCATTTAAATTTATGATGAGCAGGCAAGTACTTCCCAAAAAAAACCCACTTTGTGCTGAGAACCTTCCCCCTGCCCATCAGTGTGGCCACAGTGGACAGATGGGCTCCTGGCTGAGGCTGCACCAGTGAGGAGCCGATGCTTTGGCCTGGGCTGGAAGAGCCCAAGGCTCCATCATCCCCTGCAGCTCCTTGCTGGAAGCAGATGGCAGAGGATTTTGCATTTCCATTCCAGTCAGGCATGAAGGAGAGCGTGGTGCACTTCACTAACAAGAGATCAGCTACTATTTGTCTTACACGGGTGACTGCACGGGGGAAACAACACCGAAGAGAGGTTTAAACCTTATTCCTCACCAGGCCACTTCTCCCAAACAGCAGTTGGGAAATGAGCAGAGCTCGGACAATAAAAAGAAGAACGTTTTACAGACATGCACATTCTCAAACTGCTCTCATTTCACAAAGATAAGCCTTTTTTTGGTATTAAAATAGGGAAGGGAGAAGTTGTTGATCTTGCATCACTTTTTTTAAACATTCTATCCCTGCTGTGGGTCCTCCAGCAGCAGTTTGGTTTCTATTTCTTTGTCTATCACCACATCCCAAGACATTTGTTCGAGTTGCCCCAAGTAAAGGCTTTTTACGAAACCAGCCCCGGATCCGCAGGTGCAGCAATTCCCTCACCCAGAGGTCACCCCACAGCTTCCATTATTGCTGTTAATGCTTCCTCAGAGCCCAGCGGGATGGGGCTGCTGGAGGATGCTGATGGATGGGGTTGTGGGCAGGAGGGAAATACCTGCTGCCGGTGCCTGGCCCCGGGCCAGCCCGCGGGATGCAGAGGGAGCAGGGAGGGACAATGGCAGGAAGTTGTTGATCAGTGACTCGCCACTCGCTAACGACATTCGCTTCCTTTATTTCCCACCTTTCACTACCCCAGTGCAGTGACAGCATCAGCCTGGCTGCCACTGCCACACTACAGCCTGGGAGAGCGGGCCTGAGAGCTGGATTCCAGTGAACACAGCAGGTTCTTTAAAAAATCCTACAAAATAGGCAAAGGTGCCTCCAGACTGGATTTTGGTTTTGCAGGGAAGCGATTCCCCAAAGTACAGACACAGTGCCAGCTCCTGCCACAGCAAAAGTGCCCTGAAATAATGTCACTGTGGTGCAGGAACACCAATCATGGACTATCCTGAGCTAGAAGGGACCCACAGGGATCATCAGTCCAGCTCCTGGGCCTGCACAGACACCCCAACAATCCCACCCTGTGCACCCTGAGAGCGTTGTCCAAATGCTCCTGGAGCTCTGGCAGCCTTTGGAACGTGTCCATTCCCTGGCAGCTGTTCCAGTGCCCCAGCACCCTCTGCGGGAAGAACCTTTTCCTAAAATCCCACCTAACCCTCCTTCCTGACACATCTTCAGGGCGAGATTGTTGCCATGGGGCCGGGAACTTACAGAGGAACTGGGAAAGGTTTTAAACCTTTTCCAAAATTCAAGCCCTGGCGCTGACTTTGATCTGTGATAAATCCTATTTACCATCCCAAGAGACTTGGAGGAGCACAGACAACCTTGCAAACAGGTTAAACATTCACTGACAGCAGAAGTTTGTGGAAAACAGAGATTAAAAAAAGAACATAAAGCAATATTATTACCTTAGGTATCATTTCCTTTTGATCTGGCTCAGACTCACACACTCCAGGATACACAGCTGTGACATCAGGCAAAAAACAGCTCAAAACCTGCTTTTAACACTTCAAAACAATGGCTCAAGTTGAAATTAAGCTGGAGCAAATGAAGAGCCCTGCTCCACCCTGCCAAAGGCTCACACCAACTGCAGATTCCTCAGATGGTACCATCGCTTCAGGAGCAAGAAAAGCAGCTTGTTAGCATTTAGAAGAAAATTTATGAGGGGAAAAAAAAGGAATCTCGAAAAACCACAAGGATTTCAGCATTTTAGCAAAATCAAGCTGGGAGGAGAGTGAAAGCATGGGTGTGTGAACATGGGCAGGCGGAGTTCGACAGCTCCATGGCACATTTCCTCCCCCCTTATTTCTAGAGGTGCCTTGCGTGGTCAGAGCAAACCCCATAAATCTGTCAGTGCAGGATGCTGGAGTTTCCTGAAGGAAACCCTCCTATATCATCCTCAATCATCTAGCAAAATTTGGCAGCTCCACTTCCCGAGGTTAAAGGCATCACTGAGGTTTAAATGAAGACATCCTTGGCTGGACTCTGCTCTGCTTTAATTGAAAGATTACAGCCCCCATCCCCGGGGAGGGATAAAACCCTGGGTTTGGGAGGAGGCAGAACACAGCTGCCACCACCACGGATAAGGTCTGAGTGAATAAATGGGTGAAATAAAGCTGGAAATGGTGTTTGGCTTCCTCTGCCAAATCCCTGCCCCTGGACTGCTGTGGAAGACCCTACTTCCACAGGTCCCAGAGCCTCAAAATCCACATTGGAAATAACATGATCAGCACAGGCTTTATGCATCCAAAGACTTCTGAGGTCTTTCTGACTGCTGGAAGACTTGGAACTGGCTTTTGCATGTTTTGGATGACCTATTTATCCCAGAACTGGCAAGGCTGGGGAGCAGTTTTCCTCACCAGGCAGGTCCGGGTCATGGGGAATTGGTGGGAAGGAAGGAAGGAGGCGGAAACTTTGCGTAAATAACAGCCATGACCCCTCCCAGCTCCCTGATCTTGCCTGTTCCTTGGCAGGGAGGAGATGGGACATGGGCCTTTGGTTTGAAGCAAGCTAAATTCCTTTTTCAACTGAATTACATAGCCAGGGCCTCAGATCTCTGGCCAGAGGCCTGTTCTCACTGTCAGAGAGGCTTTAAAAATAAATATACCCCGTGTCTGCCAGTAATGGGGCTTCTCTAATTAACCAAGTGTCCTGACAGCCTCTGCTGAGCAATCTGGGGTCCCTGGTGCTGGACACTGGTTGCCTTTAGGGGCTGCTCCCCATCACACAGGGCCTGGCTGGACTCTCTGGTTCCCTCAGGAGTCCAGCTCCTCTCCAGAGCACTGTCCCCATTTCCAGATGGGAAGGAGATACCAGGAGTATGTTAATGGAGTGGCAATGAGGCACAAAGGACACTCCAGCAGTGTCTGCCCTCGGTCATGGTCAGCAGCACCAGTCCCAGGAGGTCTAAGGCATGACATGCTGAGCCTACACAACATCTCAAGGTCCTTTTTACACACATGCACTGTATTTTTCTTGTAGATTAATTATGAAGAACAACTTGGCTTCCAAGAACCCTCCTCAGCAGCAATTTCCTTGCCCATGGATGGGTTTGTGCCAAGGAGCAGGAGTGCACTGAGGAAAGGTGGCTGTGCCAGATCACACCCAACCACACAGCTCCCACCCCTCCTCCTGGAGCAGTCCTGACAGAGACACATGGAAAACTCCAGAAATCACCCAAAAAGGCAGGCCCAGACTTTCTGGCAAGCAGGTTACAGACCACACCACCCCAATCCAGTCCTGCCCCTGCCTTGCATCCCCCTTTCCTTCTCCTGCCTTGAAACTGCAGGAGAGACATTGCCCCACCACATCAGCATCCCACTGCCCATCCTTAAATTGCCTAAAACAGCCACGGACATGGTTCACGACTCTGTCTTTAACGATTATCCCATTTGTTTTTACCTCCAACTCCACTATTTCCCTGTTCTTTGCTCCCTGCAGACAAGCCTGGGAGCTGCAGCTCCGGAAGACCTGCTGGTTTAGAGATTTGCAAGCTTTGGCCCCCAAAACCAGTTTAAAGAGTTAAAGAAGTTGGTGAAGGACAGACCCCCTGCAGCTACATGGTGACCACATCCTGCCATGGCTGCTCCATCCCCACTCCTGGTCCAGCCCCACTCCTGCTAATTTTATATTCTTATTTAACAGCTTGTCTTTTTCTCACTAGCTACACTCAGGGGCCTTCCAGTTCTGGAAAAAAGCACTATTTTCTAGGTGATGAGAAGTTCAGCGTCCTCAGCTGATGGGGGGATGGACACCACAGCACAGGGAGGGCACAGGAGAAGCCAGTGAGAATAGAGACAACCAAACTCCTGCTGCTCCAACGCCCAGAATAGAGAGAAATTATAATCCCAGAGATAATAAAGAGGCTTTATTCCAGCTGTCAGTCAATCTGCCTCCACTCCTCACCTGCCCTCCAGAGAATATTTTTAAAGGCCACAGCCTTGTAGGTGATGATGTTTTATTACATCCCAAAAAGAAAGAGGGCAAAAGGAAAAAAAAAGACCAACACACAGAGGAATGCAGTTTCATTTGCAGCTTCCTGAAACCCGAGCAGAAAGTTTATAAAAACTTTGGGTTGTGTTTGGAGTTAGGAAGCAGAATGAGAAATCGCTCTCCTTTTCCTCTTTCTGTTTGCTGAGCAGCACCACCAATCCCACAACCTTCCCTCCACTTCTCCCTGTTTTTTCCCCAGCAGCATCACTGTTCCAAGCCTTGCTCTGTTGACTTGGACGTAAATCAGCAAGCGAGGGGCTGAACAAGATCCTTCTTGTAGTTCACACACCCTCGTTTAAAAAAAAAACCCACAGGATTAAGAAAGAAATTTGATTCCCACTTCCTAAGTCAGAATTGTCTGGAAACTGCTGTTCCTTCAGGTTAAAAAAAAAAAGGCAGAAAACCCCCCTCAACTTCTGAACATCAAAACAAACAAAATACATTTTCCCTAAAAAGTAGGAGCTGGTGGAAAGGAAGACAGGAGCCAGTCTGAGATGTTTTTCTCACTCATGACCCTCACAGGACCTGGGCAAAAACAGACCCAGGAGAGCTGGTCCTGGAACCCCTTTGCACCAAGGACTGGCTGCACCAGCAACAGGAGGGGAAAGGGACACTGCTGGTGGGATTTGGGCACCTGCACACCACGAATGACCAGCCCTGAGGATCCTGGTGCAAAGTTTGTGAGGCTTCTCAGGAGCAGGGATCAGCAAAGGAAGCCCAGGAGAATGACCAAGGGAAGGCCAGGCCTGAGCACCTGGTCCCTCCACTCTGGTGACTGAGCTCAGGTTGGGCATCACCCAGCCCAGCCATCCCTCTCCATATTCACTCCTAAAGAATCCTCCCACGTGCTTTGAAACCTCCCGTTGTTCCAGGGCAGATGCACACCAGCCAGAGACACCATCTGCCCCCCTGAGCACTTCCCCACATCCAGCCGAGCTCCCCTCAGCACATCACACTCCATTCCCATGGCTACACTGAGTCCAACAGGAGCATCCCCCTCCCCAGCCCGGCTCCCAGCTGCTGGCAGCACGATGCTGCCAAGCATGAAAAATGGCATGAAAAGGCCATATGGCCTCTTTTTCCATCACTTCTTCCACTGATGGCCAGCAGCGGCAGAGAGAAGAAAGCAGGCTGGGAAGCAGGGTGGGTTATTGCACAAGGAGGCTGAAAGAAGTTTACAAAAGCAGCTTTATTGTGCTGTTTCCCAATTTTAAGACCTAAACTTTGCATCCTTCACATTCTTTTTGATAGAGTTTTTTTTGAAGTGTGGTTTTAAAGCAAATACTTTGGAGGCAGCACTGGAGCTGGGCCAGAGAGGTTGTGCTGGGGTGAGCACATGAAGGACCTGTGATATTTTGTTTTGGGGAGGAATGTCACACTTCTCCTTCAGGCCAGGAGCACTTCATTCTGGAGACTGATCTGGCCAAGGAGGCTGAGATACTCAGGAAAATTATTTTACTATGTCTTGTTAAGCCTTAAAGGCCAGATCAGCAGCAGCCACGAACCCAGAGCTGCACCAGTGCCAGTTCTACCTGCTCTACCCTGTCCAGCAGCCAGTCTTTTACATAACAAGTCAAGCTCAAAGATGCCAAAGTACCAACTTTGGGAGACATTAGCTTGGAAATCCTTGGATTTCCATTCCAGCAACTCACCAGCACTGGGACAAGTTGCTGTGCCCCTGGGCCCATGCAATTCACTGACTCTCATGGGGGATTTTGGGTCTCAAGTCTCACAGCACCCCTGAAACCCCAGTTTCTGGTGCTGCATGACTTCAGCCAGGGCCACGTGAAATCCCAGCCAGCCTGTTCCAGCAGGTGGATGGAGAGTCCAGGTGCCTTTGGATTTTGTCCCATTTTGCCACATATTCGTGACCACTTTACATAGAGAGCTAACAGACTTTAAGGACTCCTGTGATCACTTGGTCCACAACCCATCCTTGTGGTTAAAAAAAAAAAAAAGAAAGTCTGAAAATAGTCAAGAAACTCTGTGCCACAATGGTCCAATCCAAGGAACTTAATTATCCCTGTAAGAAAAATGTATTTTCACCTCCTTTCCCTGCAGGAAGGTGCATCAGCCTGGCTCAGAACCCACTCCTTGGCATGAGTCCCATCAGCCTGGGCTCATCTTTGCTTTCCAGCTTCCTCAGGTTACACCCAATTTCCTCCCACTTTCCCACCCTGCCAGAGGAAAAGCCGGGCCTGGTGCTCAGATTTCTGAGGACATCAGAGTTTTAATTCTGAGGAAGCCAGGCCAAGCTCAGCTGGAGATCTCCTGGACACTGGGGAAGCAGAGGCAAAGGCAGAGCTAAGCCAAGCTGAGTGATTACAACACAACCTCCTTCAAATCACACCCCCAGCAGCCACATTGGAAAAGTCAGGATGCACCAAAATGTCCATGTGCCCAAACACCCACAAGAGACTCCAGCCACATCCAGTTTTTCACACTGAGGGACCCAAATTCCATGAAAACAGCTTGGAGCTGCTCACAGACAGCCCCTCTTCCACAGAGGTTGAAAAACTCCAGCTGGTTTTGAGTAGGACCAGCCAAAATCAGATATCCACGCAGGAAAAGCAGCATCCATTTCTCAAAGTCCATATTTTTTTATTACCATCCCGAACGTCCAACTCACCAATGCAAGGAGCAACAGGGAAATGAAACCTTTCCATCTCCTGCCCCCAAAGGTCACATTACCCCTTGGCCCCTGTATTGACTCCTAGGGATTTTCCAAGTGTTATACCATGTAGGGTTGGAAAGGCATGCAACCAGTGCCGTGTGCCTCGGATTGCTGCTTTCAGATGGACCACAGCTGTCTCCAGGAAACTAAGCAAAACCCAGCATGCCTTAAATGAAAAGTGTTTCTGACATGACAATATATTTTGCTTTTAATTCGTTTTTCGTCTCAGATTATGAGTTGCCAAAAGTTCTGCCGCCTGAACAGGTCCAACCAGCTTTCCCTGCATACCTCCCCTAAAACCAGCTCAGAATGGGAATGGTAATTATGTGCTGAGGGCAGAGGAGATCATTAAAATAAATGACTTGGATTCTGAAGCCTATAAACTGTCCTCCTCTGCAATTAAAGTAATTTCATATTTCAGTTCACTTTTTCACCTTGTCTATCTTTCCCCAAGTTGTAAATTAAGCTCAGGAAGGTTCATTAAAAGCCTGTGAAGTTCTCTCTAATCAATGGGATTTAGCATTGGCAGGAGGAGCAGATACAATGCATGAGTCACGGTCTGGGGGCTGCAAACCCTCTTGCTCTGGGCAGCTGGCACAAGGGCCACCAAGCTGGTGGCATTGGCCCCTGGCATGAGGCAGGGCTCTGGTCTCACCTGATCATGCCTCACTTGCCCCAGGAACGTGTCAGAGAATGCTGATGTCTCTGCACCACTCAGATCCACCACAGAGCAGGGATTTCACAACATTCTCTACCCACAGGGTCACATAAACAACCTGGAAACTGCATGGACATCTCTCTAATCCCACCACCGGGAATAGGTGACCTGGGAATGTTGAAAGGCATTAGGATGCACAATGGAATTAATGATGGATGGTTGCATGGTTAAGTGAAGCCTGTGAGAGGGTTTGAGCAGGGTAATGGGATCCTCAAAGCACCAGCTGAAATGACATCTATCACTGGCCCCATCCATAGCAAGGGGTTGGAACTGAATGATCTTTAAGATCATTCCCAGTCCAAACCATTCCAGGATCCTATTCCTGTTGGCTTTGTGTGAGACCTGGCTTAGGCCACAAAGGTGGCACAAAAGGCCCAGGTTCTCCGAGCCCATCCCACCAGCTCAATCCCAATGCTCCCACAGTGGCCTTCACTGCTCGGACGAGCAGTGGAGGCCTCGGCCCTCATCTGACCGCCCTGTGGAAACCCAGAGTAAACATTTGACATCCCCTGGCTCAGGCCATTCATGCTGCCACAACACATCCCTTATTGTCCGCCAGACAAGCTCCGCTGTGTTGGGTTTGCCCGGCCTTTCCAGGAGCCCCCGGCCGGCGCTGGTGACACCCCCGCCCCGGGGCCGCATTCCGCCTGTCCCCAGCCAGAGTGGCGCTTTGTCGCCGGGCCGCGCCGGCCGGACGTCACCGCGGGCCCGAGCGGGCAGTGCCCACAGCCCGGCTGTGCCAGCAGACCGGCCGTCGCCGGGACGGGACAGCCCCGCCGGGCCGGCGTGGGCAGCGGCCAAAGAGGTGCCGAGACCCCGCCAGCCCTGGGAAAGAAATGCCCACGGGTTTGAATGGAATCAGCAATCCCGGGCTGGCAGCGCGTCCGTGGCATTTATTGTTCCAGCACAAGGTCTGTTCAGGGAGAAGAGTTCCATGGAGGCCTCTGCAGCGAGATTAGATCGGTTCCCTGCGCTGCTCCAAGATAAAACTGCCCACGGTGGCTGAGGCAGCGACTGGCGCTGCCTTTGTGTGCTCCAGCTCCCGCAGCAGGAAAAGCGACCCCACAGTTTGCAAAAAGGGACATTTTCCCCATGGGTGACAGCCAGGCTGCGGCTCTGGGGTGGCACTGAGCAGTCATGGCTCAGCCAGAACAAGGGTGACAGCACTGCTGGCATCTGAGCCACTGTGGGAATCCCTCCCTGGGAGAGGGGACAGGAGCTCCTGGGAGATGCTGCATCCTACTCTGAAGGCTCAGGGGGATATCAGTTCAGACGGGATTGTGCAGGAACCTCAGGATTTAGTTACTTAAGAGCAGTCACGAGGGTGATGGAGCTGGGTAGCTCCAACTCAGTACACCAAAACATTTTCCTTGTCCTGGGTCACTAACAAGCCTGTGATAAACTTACAGCACTTCAGCCATTTCCTTTCTGTAAAACAAGCACATACTGACCTCCTCCATCGAGTTCCATCACAAAACCCACTTGTGAGCTATTTTTTGGCTCTGCCCACCAAAAGACCCCGTATTTAGCACATGCTTATGGAATAAAGCACACATCGTCTGGGAGACACCAGCCTCACACCCCCAGTGCAACTGCAAGCCTCTGCAGGGACCACAGAAGCAGAAGGACAAGAGACGAGACCAAGGGCAGCAGCCCCAGAGAGCAGAGCCCTGCCAGGAGCTACTGTGCCAGCACCTGTGCAAGATCCCTCTTGCTGCCACCCACCCCAACACTTATTTTCTCCTTTCATGGTTTTGCCATTAAAAGCAATTACAGCCCAGTCATATTCACAGGGCACCCCAATGAATGCATCAAAGCCAGGGCTCCACACAGACCCATCTCCAGCTCAAAGCCACGACATTTCCCCTTGCGTTCCTCGGTTGCGCCGGGGTGAACCACGGGGAGCTGGGATGTCTGGAGAACAAAAGCCCTACACAAAGAATTCCTGCCCGACTTGAACGGCAGCCCCGGGTGCTGATACAGTCTCAAATGCAGTAATTATTGCTGGCTTTGAAGCCTAACGTGTGCAGAGCGCACTTCCACACCTATTTCACCCAAACGACACCACTTACCTCATCTCCCGCGTACCTGCTCCTCCGGAGCCCTTTGTAGTCCTGCCAGGGCTGCTCATTACTGCTCTCAAATGCTGCTGCTGCTTCTGGAACAAGAGACAGTAACTTTATGCAGGGGAAAATGTGAAATGAAAAAAGGCTGCCCTGAATTACAGCTCGCATCACCATGAGAAAGCCATTATTATATTATTTTGACCCACTTGATGAGGGGAAATTAAAGGCTTAAGTTTCCAAACGGGTGTCTATTGTGCTCAACTCCCACATGTCCAGCCCTGGCTCATCCTTGACCTGCCACCCTGAAGGACCCTTCACTCCCAGGTCTTTTCCCATGTCCTTTCCACCAGGACCCTCCCTTGGCTTCGTCAGTGCCACTCAGATAAATCCAACCAAATTCCTTGTGGAGATGAAGACTTCTTGCCATTTTACCATGGAAGTGGCAGATCCAGAGGAAAGCTCTAAAACCAAGATGGCTTTTCCCAACATCAGCCTTGCAAGGCAACAACCAGACTTAGAAATCCCCCCCACCACATCCCTGAGGCAATGAGGAAGGTAAACTAACTCAGAAGAGATAGCATCGGAAAGGCCCAATAGCTCCGAGCTGGTGATGCGGAAGCAAATCATGTTTGCCCAAGAAAGTGCTCCAAGGATATCCTAAAGATGGCCTCAACCACCTGGAGCTGAGCCCCAGCACCGTGTCAGCAGTGAAAACAAGCTCTGCAGAGCAACCACACAGAACCAGGGAGCCAGAGCAGGGTTCAGCAGCCTCTGCACAGCAGCACAACCCAATTTCCCTCCCCAGAGTCTGGTCAGGGCCAGCTGATCTCACCACACTCCGCTCATTCCCACCCAGTACACGTTCAGACATACAGGGTGGCCTCAGCAGACAAGGCTCATGAGATAAAATTCCTTAATCACATAAAACAGGACAGATAAATTTGGTTTATCTGGTTCTCCAGGAGCCGGAAGAGTCCCTCACAAAAGACTTGGCATCTACACACAGTGAGTGCCACCAGAAAGGGCAGGGGGTGACACAACCAAACAAGGAGCATTGGATCAGTTCCTAGACACCTGGGTTGGGGAAGACACCAGCTGGGGGCCACCAGCTCTCAGCCAACACACCAACCCCTCCAGCTCAGCAGCAGGAATCTGTTTCCAAGAGATTTTGGCAGTTTGGAGACATCAGCACGCAGGAGCAAGAGCTGCTTTGCCACATGGGACCATATTCCCAAACCCAGCCACCTCAGTCCACACAGGGAAACCCTTGGGAAGGCGGTGGCTGGGTGTGCAGCTCTAAGCTCTGCACATCTGCATTTCTGTGCCATTAAAGCTGAGATTTCACTGCTTTATCATAAAAAGCAACAAGGATTTAAGATGCTCTTTGCTCTGTTTAGCTCTGTGGTGGGATTGGAGCTGGGATCAGGCATCGCCATCTGCTTTTTCCCAGAGAAAAGGACTTGGGCAAAGGGAAAACCACAGTGATTTACCCCCAGCAGTGACCCCTCCTCAAGCCAGGCCCTAAGGGAAGGGGAATTTTGGTAAAAAAAGAGCACCACCACTGCCCACAGCTGATGCTGGCACAGGAGCCGCAGCGCCCGCCTGGCACCAGGCTCAGTGCCATGAACAATGTTGTGTCTGTAAAGCTCTGATAACGTGGGGGTGACACAGGAATGACACAATCCCTGCAATTATTGCAGATTTTTTTCTGGCCCCATGGAGCCCTGGTTAGGGAATAAATCCCACAAGTGTTTTCCTTATCCAGAGGCTGATGTCTGGCAGAGCTAAGAAGTGCCCAAACGCTGCTTTGGGGCTGCACCAGCTGCCCTAGGTAGGTGTGATGGGTTTGGAATGTTGTGGATTTTCCCTGCTCGGTCAGGAACAGAGGAGCCCATGTCCTCAGCCCTTTCCATGAGTGGCTCACAACAGCACCATGAGTAGCTGTAGATCATGCTGTGCTCAGTGCAGGGGTCACAGATCAGCACAATCTTCCCCAGATCCTCCTGGATTCAGCCTCCCAACCCTCTGACTCCTCTAAAGATGAGGTGTTCAAAGCCATGAAGTGAAGAGGCCACAGCTACTCTGATTATGAGCACTACAGATGTTCCCAGACAGTTGTGCTCAGAAACCTGAGCCCCAGGACCCTGCACGACTCAAGCAAGCACAGAGGGCACGACACTGTTTCCAAAAACCAGAAAGGGAATTTGGGGGAAAAGCCCATAAATCCTTATTTAAATGGAAAACACTCCACACAGTTCTTTTGGGGTTTTTTGTTTGTTTGTTTTTGTTTTTTTTCTGCACTGGGTTTTTTGGAGATGTTCAGAAGGACAGAATCATACGAAGGGAACTTAAAGACCATCTCGTTCCATGGGCAGGGACACCTTCCACTACACCAGGTTGCTCCAAGCCCCACCACCTCTCACCAGTTATAAAGGAGAAAACAAAACCGATGCTGTTAATTAGCATCCTCTATCCCCAGCATTAACAGCTGCTGGGACATTAATGATCCTGATTACCAGAAATGCTGCCCATCCAACATCTCCAGAACTTGGCTCCCCATTTTCAAGTCCTCACTGGTGTTTGGATTTTAGAGCAAATTTAAACCCTCCCCCAACCCCGCCACACCAAGCACACAGCATCTTATTCCGAGTAGAAAAACAGCTCTGAGGCATAGCGGGGTTTAACGTTTTAGGGATGGCACCTTCAGCTCTCGGAAGTCATCTCTGCTCTCTAAGCCTCCCCAAACCAGCTCCCTTCCCTGCAGCTCCAATCCACACCGACCAACAAAGCCTTTGGGTGTCTATCAATACAATTTCAGCCTTAATTACAGAGCACTATTAAGTAACACTATTGTTCCCTGACAAGGCCTGTCGAGTTATTTATTAGGGAAGGATTTGGCAAATTGAGCCAAACTGCCAAAGCTTTGATAAACTGAAACCTCATTTTCCCTGTGATCTCAATGAAACAGATTTTCCTTTCCTGAATGCTTTGAAATCTGAAGTCTGAGTAGTTGTCACTAAGTGATGATGACAAAGGGCTATTCTGCTGCCACTCAGAAAAACTGAAACTTTGCTTGTCTTTACAGTGACAAATGACCAGGCCAAAGCCAAGTTGGGAACTTCTCTATTTCACATCTGCACTGGGCAATACACCCTGATGCCTTTCATCTGCGGGCAGGAGAAAGCACAATGCACTGTCACTGCTTTAGGGGCTGGGAACCGCAGAAAAAAATAACCAGAAACCATTTTTTGGTTTCAAAGAGGCGGCCCCTTTCTCAATTACAGTTTATTCTGATACACAAGAGCAGAGCTCTCCTTCATCCAACCCCATGGGAAGCTTTGCCTGCAGCTGTCCCCAGCCAGGACCAGGCGTGTCCCAGGGACTCTCTGGTGGCTGATATGGAGTCACACCATGGCTGGCACAGCCACCTCAAGCCCAGACCTGGCTAAGCTCCTATCAGGAATGAGTCCCTCAGCCCAGCAAGGAACCAGCCCACAGGGAGGATTTCCAGGTGCCATCACAGCCCAAATTGCTCCTGCTTCCACCAGAAGCAGTGGCTGGAGAGCCAACACCACTTTGGGATTTCTGGAGAGACTTCCCAGCAGGACAACCAGTTATTCCATGGACATGCAGCAGTAAGTGGCAATTCAGCCTCCAGACCATTCTTCAAACACTTCCAGTGGTAAGTTAATCCCACCCCCATCAGTGCAGGAGTGCCTTTTCCCCTCAGTGAGTGCTGGGATGATTATGGAATTCCTGAATGGCACAGAGCTGACACTTGTGGTTGATCCAGTCAGCATCCCATGAAGAATCCTGGAGTAACTGTCAGGAAGACAAGTGGTAAAGGCTGGATTTCCCTTCCTGCGCTGCCCAGGACAGGATGGACCCTGATGGGCAGCTCTGCTTCCACCCAAGGAGCTGCTTTGCACTGCCAACAGCTAATTCCTAAGCAAATTCTTTTCAAATGTTAATTACAGTTGAATATGCTTGAATTTTACTGACCCCATCAAATTTGACAGGCAACTTCTCATGTTACCCAGAGCCTCTTAAAAGCAAAATCAAGTTGAATCTATCTTCAGGCTAAAATATTTGTTATTCTAAAACCCTGCAAGCTTCAACTATAACCTTGCAATTTCCCTTGCATGTATCTCTGTTGATAACAGGTTCAGGACAGCAATTACTGGGCTTGTAAATACAAGCAAATCTCAGGTCTCAGGGCCAAAGGCTGAAACCAGAGCGTGTCTGGTGTTCAGAACACTGGGAACCTATTGTGCTCAGTGACACACAGACAAAGGATTTCCCTCCTAGATCAAGGCAAAGTACAAGATAAGAAGGTGCTTGATGATTAGGCAATAATTTAGAAGAGTGGGGTCTGGGAATCAAATCTCTGCTCTTTAAGGAGCCAAAACCCCACGGGGTCAGGCACCTTCCCTTGGGGGCATGGAAGGGCCAAGGGGCAGACAGAGCATCCTTTTGGGGTTGTATTTTTTAAACAAAACTTGCCCTCCAGCCACCTGCCCATTTGCCACCAGTGTCTCACTGGGCTGTGAAGCTTAAATATGGCAAATCCTGCAGGAAATACAGGGGGATAACTGGGACCTAACAGCTCTTCTGACGTTGGAATCCATGAGACTGCCCCAGGGAGAGAGTGGGTGCCCCAGGGACACTCCAGTGCTGTATAAACAGGGCAAGAAGTCTCTCCCAGCCTGACAGCAGCAGGTGGCCCAGGGCCAAACTGGTCCAGACAAGCCAGCACATGCCCTTCCCATTCCTCAGCACCGGTCACACAGGCAGCTCTCCCACCACAACCCCCAGCATCACCCTACAAACCCCAAAACGCCTCCAGGACATCACTCACGTGTCCATATTTGAAACTCCCTCCACAAGCCAAATTGCATGCCAGAATTTCCCCTCCTTCTTTTCCCCAGCTTTGGAAGAAGCTGCTCTGTGCAACCACCCCAAACCCGGCCCTGGCTCAAACCCTGAGGCTCACCCAGAGCTCCCCACACTCTCTGGGGTGCCTCCAAAGCCTCTGCCATGCTCACGGTGCCAGATCAAACCCCCAAATCCCAACTGCAGACGTGCCCTGTGCTTCACCCACATCTTTTACCCTTCCACAGGAGAAAGGTCCATGCTGCTGTCCCCAAAGACCCCGTTATTCTGACAGATGGAATAAACCCCTGCCCCAATAAATCTGCCCCAGAGCAGCCCGGTATCTGAAGTGCAGCAACAATTCCTCATGGAAATTCATGGCTGCCAAAGGTTTGGAAGCAAACAGGACATGATATCGCTGTGACAGCTCCTCTGTCTGTCAGCTCCAGGCTGCAGCCTCCAAATCCCTCCATTCCCAGATTATCCATCACTGGGGTTCGTGTGAGGTCAGCCATGAGCTGCTGCCCCATTCCAAAGGCTCTCCCACCCCAAGGGCAGCACAGGGAAGCTTTTCCTGCTGCCATCCATCCCCACTTCTCTTCACTCCTAGCTTTTGGGAGGTTAAGAGCTGCAGGTAACTGCCGTGACCGTCATCAGCCAAGTTTCTCCTGATGATGGGCAGAGCCCAAGCAAAGGTCCCAATCCCAGAGCCTGGGAATGCTCCACTCCCATAAGAAAAAGCACCAGTTTTTGTCAAATTGAGATTATTTATCTCCCCAGCATTCCCAAAGTCCGGTGACCAACATCTGTCACGGCCTGTGGAGTCCCACCAGTTCCAGGCTCTGCAGCACAGCTCCAGTCAGTGTTCCCATCTCACCCTCCCCATTTGATCAGGAAGAATTCAAACCATCTGCAAAGACACCGACTGAGTGCTAATGGCAACTTGCAGAACACGTTCCTGTTTTATCTCAAAGGCTTCTGGTTTCAATGTGAGGCACTGGAACCATCACCAGAGCTTCCCACCAGGCTTCCTGCACTGGCTGTCACAGCAGAGAAAAGCTTTTCCCACCAAAATGTCAGCCCAGCCCCTCCTCTGCACATCCCCCAGCCAGGCTTTGCTCTTATCCCTGCACAGGGAAGTCAAGCTGAGGTTTGGAAGCATCAGGCAGTCACTGCTTTGCCTTCTGACCTCCGCAAAGTCTAATTCTTGGGCAGTCCCAGCCTAAAATCCGAGCCCCCTCCAGGCCCTAAAGGACAACTGATGACAGCAGTGCCCATTCCCCTTCCCCACCCATCCCTGCCCTTCAGGCAGAGGGCTCAGCAGAGCCCTGATCGATGGTTTCAATCAAAGCAGCCACACCAGGGGCCAGCACCTGCTTAAATCACTGCCCGAACTGATTTAAATAAGTTACTGCCGCTCGCACGCGGAGGTGTGGCCTGATAATTGCATTTTTGGCTTTCTGACAGGAAAAGGGAAATGCAAACCATGAGATGCCTGTTTTTGAAGCTTGATAGGAACAAATTTGGGAGTGGTTTATCAGACATATGCATGGCACGTGGCCTCTGGGTTTTCTCGTGGCTGAATCCTTTCTTGAGGTTTTTGGTTTGGGCTGAGCAGCCTTTGAAGCTGCCAGCTGAGGCTGCTCAGCAGGAAGAAACATTCAGAACCCAGAACCTGGGGGAGCTGAACCCGTTTTGTCAGAGAAACCCACATCAGACACATCCCAAATGCCACTTCCATCATCCCTCAGTCCTTCAGCACAGGATGTCTCTGCCACCAGCGCAGGGATCCCTCCCCTCGTGCCACTTGATGTCTTTACCCAAGCTTCCCCAAAGAGAGCAGAAATTCCTTGAGTTCATTTCCAAAAGGTTTTTCAATGCTGACCACAAGTGAAACAGGCCAAGAACTCCCCAAATTTATTCTGGCTGGTTCACTTAAGGCTCAAGCTAAAAAGGGAAAACTCCCAGAAATCTGTGAGAAGTAATTCCACTCTGGAGTTTCCTTCTCTAAGCCCTGACTGGCCTTCCTGGATTATTACCCAGATACCCTTTACCTCAGGCTGCAGCTTGGTTGCTCACATTCAATATAAATATGCCAATCTTCATCCCAGCACCTTGATTTTCCGTGAGGATCCAAACCCACCCAAGCGCGAGGTTCAGGAAGCAGAAGTGGCCGCCTTCTTCCATCCTTGCTGCCACTGCTGTGCTTTTTGACGTTGCAGCCTCTCTTCACAAATAAATCCTGATTCCAACGCTGCCAAAATGTTTTGTAAACAGCTTCCAAGAGAAACAGAATGTTTTTGCTGCTGATTTCATCTGGGCTGTTTGTACACGTGAGCGAGTTCCTGAGCAGTGCAGAGATTTGCAGCCTTAAATAGCCCAGATTTTTCCTGTCAGGCCCACGAGCCTCAGTGAAGTCACTCCAGGGATGACTTTGGTCCAGGAACAAACATTTTAGACTGAATGTTTCAGAACCTTTGGTAAGGCTTTGGGAACACCACCAAGATGAGGATTATCAAAGAAGAAATCCCTATTAGAAAAGCCAGGTTTATTTCTCCAAAATCATAGAATCATTTAAGCTGGAAAAAGAGCTCCAAGATCATCAAATTCAACCATTCCTGAGCCTTGTGCTCTCCAGATGCTCTCAGAGAACTCAGAGGCTCATTAATACTTTAAGCTTGTATGAGTTCACAAAAAACCCCCCCAAAAATCATAGAGGAGATTCTGTAAAACACATCAGCTGCCTCATTTACAGCGTTAGGCTTTAAAAATACCCATGGGGACAAGTAAGGCTGTGAACAATCCCTGCTGGCATATTGGGATTTCACACGGAGCCACGAAAGCCAAGACACCACAGTTTTAGCCTAATTCACATTTGCTCAGCCTTCACTCTCGTCAACTCAGTTTGGGCCAGTTTAAGTTCATTTTGGAAACAGCTTTCACTGTGAGGCTTCATTTTTTATCACCCAGATCCCAGCATGGATCCTGAGCTTCAGGAATCACCCCTGGAACAGTGTCAGTGTTCCTCTGTCTCTGCCACAGCAAAGGCAAATCCTGTAACTGGTGACCAACCTATAACTGCAAAAATATAATCAAATATGCAGCACCTTCCAAGCCAGAATTCTAAACCAAAGGTGGCGTCCTCTAAAAACCAGGCAGGGCAGCATCCTTGCCATGCACAGGACAGCAGCACCACCCTGACCAGGGGAAGAGCAACTTTTTGGGAATGCTTTCCCAAAACAGAGACAGAAGCTGTTTCAAGCATGAATCCCTCCTGCTGGGTCCATCACAGCCTCTCGTGCCCTTGAGACAACAGTTCCCCTCTCATGCAAGGTGAGCTCTGCCCCATCTTCTGACTTTCCAGCTACTCTGCTGAAGCCTGCATTAGAAATAAGGAGTATTTCTCTCAATAAAGAGGATTTTTGCAACTTTGTGTCATCTGTTGAGAGGAAAGTGCAATAAGGAGCACAGAAGGTCAAACCACAGCTAAGCACAGGCCAGAGAAGCCACCTTTCCAGCACAGCTTTGGAAGTCCGTGAGAAATTAGAAAGTTTCCAGTTTCCAAGCTGCCCCTATTCACCTACTGAACTAGACAGGTTTGTAAAGGGAAAAAAAACCCTAAAAAAAAATCAGGATTTCAAGCCCAGCACTGCCACAGCTCAAGAGGTGGGTGTGAGGACGTGGGATCGCAAGTGCTCCGTCAAGAGCAGAGCTGATGGGCAATGACCACGGTGCTTTTCACCAACCCTACAGAAACCACATCAATCTCCTGTTCCATTTCCCCCTTATCTTCTGTCTCATTTATTTTATACCCATCTGTAATCAAACACCTTCAGGCACTTGTGCTACTCAGGGGTTAAAATATTTGCTGCTAACACACCTGATGAGGTTAAGACAGAGCCTTTGGCACTGATTAATCATTAGCACTTTCCTCAGAATTATTTTTTAAAAATTCACACCAAAGCAGCTTCTCTAAGAGCCTCTGTGATGCTTTGAGTAGTGAAATGCCACAAGTGCAAAAGCAGCTTTTTTGGGATAATTTAAACTGAATTAACCTCCGTGCAGGGCCACATCAGGTGAAGCAAAGTTTGGTTGAGATAATGCACCTTGCAGGAAGTTGCTGCTTGCTCCATGAGGGATTTTCAAAATCGATTCTCATGGTGATTTCTGCATAAAAAATGCTGGGAAAAGTCTTTTTGTTGCTGTATTGATACTGTTACCAAGGGCATTCCTGGCCTGCAAGTACAAACCTTGGCTCCAAAGGGGCCTTTTGGCATCCCTGGAGGAGCAAAGCTATCTCAATGGATTCCCATGATAGAATTAAGGAAAGGGAGATCTTGGGAGGCAAAAAAGCAATGAACAGAGGCTGGACCCAGCATTGATAACCAGGCACAATGATCAATATTGTCACTGCCTAATGGTAATTTACTGCCCAAGACCACCCATCTCCAGACTGTCCCAGGGCACTGGATGTACTGAAACCTGGGAGACAAACCTGGAAAAGTGTAAAATAATCAGATCTTTTGGAGTTAAAGTCTCACGAGGAAACACAGGCTCTGGCACTGAGCACCAGCACAGGGCCCTTTGCCCCTCCAGTGCCACAGGCTGCACACCAGGACAGAGCTGGGACATTTACCTGTCCCTACAGGCACAGGGAAAAGGAGGTCACTGATCTTATGAAATCTGCTAATTAACGTTTATGAAGATCCCGAGATGAGTGTCCCTAATTATTTCACAGCACACCCAATTCCTTATCAAGGGACCTGCTCATAACCCTGCAGCCCAGAACGCTGCTCTGGCTTAATCCAGCCCTTTTCCAGCCCAAATTGGGAGTGCCCAGGCTGGTGCAGTGCAGAACGTGACTCAGCCGAGCCCTTGAAGAACAAATCAGGGTTTTAGAGCCCAGCCTAGCCAGGAAGATTAAACCAATTTTAAAATGCAAGATACGCTCTCCGTGAAGAGCACTGGGACCATGTAACATCACTGATCACATCTAAACCCACCAAACTCCTGCGCAGCCCTTTTATTCCCAGCCAGCTCCAGCCGGGTGTGACCTGGCAGCAATTCCATTGTGGTGTCTGCCCTGGCGTCCCTGGAAAACCCGCACAGCTCCAACCCCAGCTGTTCCAGCAGCTGGCAATGAGAGCAGAGACTGGAGCAACTCAGCTCCAGAGTGTTCCAGCAGGGAGGAGAGCCCATCCTTGCCTGGCATCTGCTGGAACTGCCAAGCAGGGAGGGCAGCGAGCAGGATCCTTCCCCCTGCGCAGGGAGAGTCACAGGTGCACTCCCAGTCTGCTCCGTGCTGTGGGAACACAGGGTGGACACCCTGGGAATCATCAGCCCGGGAGCAGGACACGGCTGGGATGGACAGGGCAGCCAGGTGGTTCTGAGGAGAAGGTGGTTGCTCCAGTTAAGCTCCCGATTCCCAATTAATTCTGTGCATTGCTCAGAACACCTCTCCCTCTGCTTTTGGAAAAACGGCAGCATCAGATTTTCCAGCAGGACAAGCCCTGAGTGTCAGGAACGTTTTCTTTCAGCAGTGCTCTAAAGAAGTGCAAAGGGTCACGGGAGCTCTGGGATGACATCAGCCTCTTTACTATTAATCCTGTGTTGAATATTATCCAGGAGAGAGTAATTTTTAATGGAGCCCTGGCTCGTCTTGTTTAAACTTGCACATACCTGAGCTACTTTTAGGCCTAAACCCTCAGAAAGGAAAATAATGCAGCTTAGCTTTAGTGCAAGCAGGAGTGCTAATTCCACCTTCTTTTATCTCCACATTTACTCAGTAGTACAGAGTAAATAGACCAAAATGGAGATTGTTACATTAAGGCACACCTAATAATACTGCACTGTCCTTAATGCCAATTAACTCCGGGGCCTTTCAACATTGCACTCACTCAGAGCACACTTCAGATAATTCAGCTGATAGAGGAGGTGAAAAAAGTGGTGTGATCAGGAGCAGTGGGGAAATCTGAGCTTCCAGGAGTGGAGTGAAAGCATTCCTCCTGGCAGCACACGGAATTTTTGTCCTGCAGGTCTCCAAGGCTTTATCAATCTCTAACCCATTTCCACCACCCCCACCCCCCCCC
>VZRQ01006123.1:3004067-3058443 GCA_013397975.1 Machaerirhynchus nigripectus | reverse complement strand
TGAGCCCCAAGCAGCAGGAAAGGAATTCAGGAACCCAGTTTTGGTGCTAACCCCAGATTTACGAATAAAACTGGGCATAAAGGAGCTGAGCAGCTGCGCTAGGCTTGCCCAGAGAGTCACAGAATCACAGAGTGGTTTGGGGTGGAGGGGACCTCAAGAATCAGCTCATTCCACTCTCCTATCCTGGCCAGGGACACCTTCCACCGCCCCAGGTTGCTCCAAGCCCTGGCCCCTCACCTGGCAGTGAGGAAAGGAAGGAATCCAGCATCCTATCCCCAGCACAGCCCAGAGTTCTTATTCCATAGGAGCCACCACCATTTGTTTGAGCAAAGGACCAAATTCCAGCCCATGTAAAGGATGCCAGGGATGGATTTTCCCTGCCAGGATGGAGGGTACCCAGCTTTGCAGCCCATTTATTAGCAATGGACCAAGACCTCTCTGACGGTGCCCCAGAAAAGCCTACAGGAAGTGTAAATCTGTATTAATAATCCAGAGAGATTTAAAAAGGATTTTTTTTTAGAACCATCTGTCTGCTAAAAATGGCAGAGTCTCCCATGGAATCCAGCTCCGACACGGATGCCCAGTTACACAGCTGGACACCAGCAGGAGTGCCAGCAGTGCCAGTAGAGGAGATTCTGGTCTCCATGGTTCCTTCCACACATTCCTGCTCCCAGATAACTCACAGGATGCCCAGAGCTGACCAAGAGGAACCTACAGCCAACTGGGAAAACCATGGCTGACAAGCAAGAGGCTGCAGGACCTGAATGCTCCATATTAGAGAGGGAATTTTTAATTTTCATGCTCTAAATTAAGTCATCATCGGTTATTTCTGAGACGGAAGGTATGATCTACCTTTCTAAATATACACCTGGAAGGCTGCCAGGGGAACATGGGCCTCCAAAACCAACAGGAATCCAGCCTGGAGGAGAGGCAAAGCCCTTGGAGATCTCAGGAGCTGCTGGAAAGGTCTTTTCCACAGCAGGAAGAGGAAGCCTTGGTTGGATTGCAGATCAGGAGAGCCCACAGTCCTGATGCAGAGCAGCAGAGCCCTCAGAGCAGGGAGGAGCTGAGAAGGCAGAGCAGCCTCACAGCTCAAAGGAGCCACAGAGCCCTGGATCCAGAGGGCTCCTGGTCGTGACAGGATGGCCCCAAGGAGGACGGGAGGAGCCCTCGGAGCACTCACACCTCGCACGGGATGAGCTCAGCTCCTTTTGAGCCTGCTCATGGCAAGGCTGCAGCTAGCATTGACTCCCCAGGGGGACAGGAGCTGTCTGGCAGACTCCAGGCTGCGACAACACCCACGGGAGGAGGGCCTGGGGTCCTCACAAGGGTGGGATGACCCACCACACCAGGGGCAAGGCAGTGTTGTGGGCATTGCAGGAGGCCCTGCAAAACAGAACTCCCAACCATTTCCTTACCCATCAAGCCCAAAGAGTGATGGTTAATTAGGGGAACGAGTACTAGCCCCACCACTTGGGCACGGGTACCACCCACAGCCCCAGAGGAAGACAGAGGTGAAACCCTCAACAGGGAATTGTTCTCACACATCCAAGAATGACATCAGCCCGTGGGACAGGAGCTCCCTCCAAAAGGCCTTTCAAGCTTCATAAAAGTTCCAGCTCCCAAAGTCATTCCTTCTCTTCCCTTTGCCCTGAACATCCAAGGCTTCCAAACGTTGAGTAGCTGGCAATTTTCTACTGGGAATCATAGACTTAAGGTTGGAAAAGAACTCCAGAATCAATTCCAACCATTAACTGCCGGTTCCACCACTAAACCGTATCCCAAAGCATCAAAAAGCATTTAGGAAAAAAACTCCAAAATGAGGATTATTCAAAAAAAGCATTTGATGGGGTGGGGGAAGTGACCTGTGACACTGATGCCAGGCAGAGAATCGGCTCAGTGTTCACAACTAAGCTTTTCGGAGTTGCTACATTTAAGAAAACACCTTGTAACAAGTTATAAAGGCAGTTGATTAGATCACAGAATCTGATACTATGGAAAAATCACTTATTGCTCTAGGGGGAGGGGAAGAAATTTTTTTCAAATGCAAATATATCCAGGCTGGTTTGTGCCAAGGAATTTTTCTTTTTCAACCTGCACTGTTTGTTCTGTGGCACAGAGCAGGGAAATCTGGTTCCAGCTCAGGTTTGTGTTCGCTGCAGTCACCAAGGCTCAGGAGGGAAGGGCTGGACCAGGGGATGCCACCACACCGAGCACGGTGCAGACCAGGGCTGTGCAACCAGAGCAGCAGGAAATCCATTTTTACTTGGATTAGTACGTCAGACAAGTCAATCCAACTCATTTCACCAGGGTTTTCCCAGCTGCCTGTGTTTTTTAGGGAAAGGAGCCTACCAGCAGGAGACACAAGTTAGAAGAGCAATACCTGTGAATTTTAAAACCATCTGTGCTGCCTTTTATCTACATGTTGCTGAAAACATGAGCAGGCTGATGGCAAATCAGGTCATTTCACACCACAGAGCCAAAAATGAGCTTTCTAGTTGTTATTGCTCCACTTAAAGCTGGTTCAGGCAGAGCAGATGGACAATCCACCAGCCCTTCCCAGTGCTAATCACAAACAGCCCCATCCAACTGGGAGGCTCAAACCAGTCCCCAGGGCTGCTTTGCTGAAGGAGCAAAGCCCCATCTCTGCAGCTTTCAAGTGAATTTTTCTTCTTTTCTATCAGGCTGGATCTAATTAGGAAAGGAACAGCACCAGCAAAAAGGCTAAAATTAAACTGTCCCTTGAATGGTGGAACGTTACTGGGAAAGGGGAACCTCGAGCCACAGGTTTGTGTCCATATCTTTGGCTTGGCTCTCCAGGAGCACTGGGCACTCCCCCACTTGGTAGCTGAATGATAATTTAATAGAATCAGGATTTCAGCAACAAAACTGGTGACTTTCTGGAAAATGCAGGAGCAGGGACAGTGCCAGGGACACTGCCCTGCAGCCAGAGCTGCTCCTTCTCCAAGAGATGAAGGAGGAAGGTGTGGATGTGGCACTTGGGGACACAAATCAGTGCTGAGCTTGGCAGTGCTGCGGGAACAGTTGGACTTGCTGGTCTTGGAGCTCTTTTCCAACCTAATGATTCCATGATCCTGATGGATATAAAAGGATTGCTGGCCATGCCAGTGCTCCTCAGTGTCCTGAAGCTCCACCAGGCATGAAGGAAGAAGAGCCAGTCTGGACCCAAAGCACCCTGTCCTGCCTTACCCCAGGAAGGAACCTACCAGCTCCATGGTAAAACCCGTGGAGATTTCACCCAAGCCCACTACAGTCACGACAAGAGGATGAACAGGTTTAATCACAGCTCCCGGATTTGGCTGCTGCTGCCAGCTCCTCAATCCCACAGACACAAGTCCATCTCCACAGTGCTCATGAACTTCAAAAGGCTGGAGGTGCCAGGGAAAACCAGGGATTCTGATGCAAATACATCCAGAGCCCCTTCCAGAGCTCCAAAGCAAAGCTCAACCAGAAATGCAGCTTCTTCAGACCAGGATCCCTTGCAACAGCCAAGCTTTCCTGCTTCTAGTGAGATCTGGAAGTGCCTTTCTGGAGATAGTTCAGAAACCCTTTTTTAGACTTCTCTAGACACACATCTCCAAAGAAGGGTGCAGGAGATATCCCATTACCAACCTCTCCTTCCTTCCCCAAGTAAGAATCACCTCCAGATATCCTTCTCCCCAGGCAGGAATTATCATGGGAATCCTACAGGGATCATGAAATTCCAAGTATCATCTTCATTTTACAATTCCTTAAAAAGAAGGGACTTGCCTGAAAGCAGACTTAGGATTTGGACCATAACCCGTTAGTTCCCAGTTGACCAGACTGAGGCATGGCTCACTCCAGATTTCCTATCACAAACAGCAGCTCTCCGCTATCCATGCTGAAAAAAAAAGTCACTTCAATGTTTGAAAATGAGTTACTGTAATGAAGAACGTGTCCATATTTCCATAAAAAAGTTATTCTCCCAAAAGACTGCTGGATTTATAAAAAATGGCCCCAAACATGGGTAAGAGACAGGGCCATTCCTGCTCTCTGCTAATGGGGTGTTAAATTATCCCAATTACAAGTGTTGCAATGTCACATCTTTAGCTCCGTAACAAGCAGTAAAATCTTGGCACGGCTTTTGGCCAAAGGCAATTGCTTATCAAACCCAGTGCCAGAGAAAAATGATAACTATTTCCTAATGCATCAGAGGAATGCTGCAGTGGGATGCAGAGCTTCATTAGCCAGAGACAAGCCCATTGTGGTGGCGTGGTTTTCATCGTGGCAGGGAGGTCTGCGGGAAGAGGCTCCTGTCGGAAACGAGAGGAGCGGAGCCCAGCCAGGGCCACGTGCACTGGGGCGTGTTAATTCACTCCCTGCTTCTTCTGATTTATTTAGAAAGCTTGGGTTTTGTATTTGCTGAGCTGAATTCAGAGAGGCCAGCAGCAGCACGCAGAGGATTTCTAAGTGGAGGATTTATGGAATCATTGAATCCTTTAGGCTGGAAAAGACCCCTAAGACGAAGTCTAGCCATTAACCAGCACCACCAAAAGCAGATGGGCTGCAGGAGGAATCAGCAAAGCTGGGGTGGGTAGCCCAAGGGCTGATGCCTCCAGCAGTCCTACAGCACCAAGCTCAGCCCCACCCCTTCCAAGCACCACCTGAAAGAGGAGGGATTTAGCTCTGCTACCCTGAGCAACATCCAGGTCTTTGCAGGATGCACAACACACGAATTTATCCTGCTTGGTGAGCCAGGAGCACATCGGGATTGCTCTAAGTCCCACAGACACTCAGGTTAGGTTAGACTGATTTGGAAATCCTATAGCAACAGCTACAGCACTCCAGCAGCTCTGCGTCGCAATCCTGCTGGAACCTGGATGAGCAAAGCCTGCACTGAAGGCAAAAATAACACGGGGGAAGAAGAAAGGCAGCTGAACTTTGTTTAACCCCACAACGAGAGCAACGGGATTTCTTATTTTCTTCCCTCTGGTTTGTCCATCCCTAATTAGTATCTCAGAGAAAGCCACGTCGGAGTTTCGTAACCCCACCAGAGCGGGGAGGCTCAGCCAGGACTGCCTGGGGTTGCAGATATTTAGAGTTTATGCTCTGTCCTCCCAGCACTTCTCCCAGGCCACACCATGGGGTGTGCCAGGGGCCAAACTGCCAGACATCACAGCACTCTTTGGCCCAAAAAGTCCCCCAAAGGCAACCAAAACAGGATCTTCTGGGAGGGGAAGCCAGCACTGAGAACATGCTGGACCGGCCAGGCACAGAGGGATAAGGACTTCACCATCCAAAGACTGGCCCATAAAAGATAGAACTATGGCCTGCAGCTCCCAGTGGGGACAATTCCCCCAAATTCTGTTCATTTAATCTGAAGGGTGAGGAGCTCAGCTTTGGGAGTTGCATCCACCTGAGACACAGCTCCTTGAGGTGCAGGAGACTGAGAGTGGGAAGGAGGCAACCCCCTCTCCATCCCAAAACTCCAGGGCCAGCAGCTGCTTCAGGCAATGCAAATACTTCTACTATCAACCACTAAAAATCAGGATTTCTCATCCCAGTGGGTATTTATAGGCACTTCCCAGGAGCACTGAGGCAGGGAATCATGGACACAGCTTGGAAAGCTTGGGGAGGGCTGAGGCATGCTGAGCTGCAGTCAGGTTTTGAGGGCTATTTCCTGGCAATGGCTGTGTCAGGGTTATTCATTCATAACAGCCAATTCACACCAAAAATCCCAGACTTGCCATTAGATATCCACAAGAGAAGTCAGGTCTAGGAGCTCAACCAGGCCAGGGAACACGATCAGTGCGAGATGATCCATTAGCCAGCCAAGGGAGTTAAATAAAACCACCATGACTTCCTAACAAGCCAAAATATGAGACTGCTTGTGCAGAAACCTTTGATCCTAGAGGAAAACAGGTGCTTAAAAGAAATCTCATCCATTCACCAGTTCCTCCCACTCGTGGGCTACCAAAACCTGGCCAGGACACTCCTTTGTGGAGAGATGAAGATTTTACACCAGATGTTGGAGATTCATCTTCAGAGCACCAGCAGGGCTTTAACAACCCACAGAGCCTGGCTCACCAGGACTCGGTGCTGCCTGGAAGGTTCCAGGGGTGTCCCCAGTCCACATCAACCCCCAGAGCGCACCCGCCACGACGGGGCTCACAGCTGGCTCCTCCTGGAGCCAGGAACAGCCAGAGGAGGGGGCTCCATGGGAGGGATTTACTCCAAAGGAGACACATCCTCCCTGATAATGGGTTCCAGCTTCCTTTTCCCTGTTCACATCTGGGGTGTATTTCTAGGTAGCCAATTTAGCTCTGTGGTTCCACACATGGTACCGTGGCACTGCCTTCCCCCCTCAGAGAAAACCCTTCCTCTACTGAGAAACCACCCCCAGCGGTTTGTAAAGCTCAACAAGGAGTGGCCAACATGAAGAAACAACAGAGAGAGGGGGGAAAAAAAAGGAATAAAACACTGAATAAAGCAGTGCGACAGCTCTGGAAAAAACGGAGCAGAAATTATCCCATTTGTATAAGATATTCCGAGAGCCGGTGTCAGTCCATCATGGTTTGTATTAAACCCAGATGGAGATCATCTCCTCTTCAAAGAGAAGTGGCTGTAGTTGTTACAGTCGGCCAGCTGGTTTTAAGCTCCCCTTTTCCCTGCAGTGTAATATATCCCGTGCTCGTTGGAGCTCACGTCCCATGGAATATCTGTGCAATTTGTAACCAGCACACAATGCGGCTCAGCTGTAATTCCATAAATCACGCCGCAGCCTCTGTTTAATAATAAATCTTCTGATAGCTCCGGGTTGCAAAGGACCAAGCAAAGGTTTGAAAGGGTTTTGGTTGGGTTTTTTCCTTGCCTTTTGAAGAGAAAAAGAGCTTCGAAGACATTTGCAAAATCCACAAGGGGTCAGTGTCTTGGCAGAAATCCTCATCCAGCGCTGAGGAACACAGGCATGGCCTCAGATCCAGGATGTTTTTAATACTCCAAGACAAGGGCAGGGTTTGTGGGGGCAGGGGGTTGATTTTGATGTTTCTCCCTGCCTCCCTTTTTAATGAAAAAAAGCAAGTCAAGCAGCAATTCTGCTTTGCTGCACTGTTTTTCTGCTTTGGCACGAGTGACCTCTGAGGAGTGGGAGAGCCCTGGAGGGGGATGCTGACCTTGGACCTGCCTTGCTCAACCAGGGTGGATGCTGGGGCCAGGCAGGGAGGGGGCTCAGCCCCAGCAGCTTTCCCAGTGCTCAGAAACACCCCCTGTGGGGTGAGGGCAGCACCACAAAGGGACAGTGGGATCACAGCCCCTCGCATTCACCCAGTTTCTCCACACTGATGCAGCTCCATGGTGAGCTCTAGGCTCTCCATGGGTTCCCTGGTGCTCCCCAGTTTGGTGATGTCACCCCCACCATGCCTGGGGACATCAGCCAGCCTGGGCACGGAGCAGGATGGAGCAAGGCGAGGCTGCACAGCGAAGTGGAAAAGGGTCAGAACACCCCAAGCCTCAGCCCAAACCCACATCCCACCGTGGGGCCGGTGTCGCACTGAACTTGCGCACACACACAAAGCCTCAGGGCCTTAAACGAAGCCCGGTCCCCAAATCCTTCCCTCTCCTGATCCACCTGAGGGGTTTGATACCAACACCAAGTCTAAAGGAGGGGGTGGAAACTACAGCATCTTTAGGGTCCCTTCCAACCCAACCCCTCCTATGGGGGAACAGAGCATTTCCCAGCCCATCTCAAAACAGTGACCCCAGGGGTGTTTGTGAAATAAATGAACACGTCCAGTGTTGCTGCAGAAGTTCATTCATGATCACACATAAGAAGTAGGCTGAGCTTTCCAAGTCCAACTGCTGCACTTTTTCTGCCCACATGGAGGATTCAGAGTTGTTTTGCTGATTTTTCCATTGACTCAGGGGCTGCTGCTCCAAGAGGTGATGCCCAGAGGCCTCATGAGCCTTGCCTTGGTCTCCCTTTCTCAGGTGTGTGGCACCAAATCAGCCCAAACCCCCAGGAGGGGTCTCTGGGGGGCAACTGTAGGTTGGTGAGAGAGGAAGGATTGCCCAAGTCTTACTCAAGGAGCAGCTCTGACCTCCCACCCTCCCTCCACACACCACCATTTATCCTGGAGGAAACATTTCACAACATCACATTAAAAACTGTGCTTTTTTCCAGAGCTTTCTTTTATATTTAATACAGCAAAGTTTATGACCATTAAGCTGCTATCAAACGCCTTCGGAAATCTCAGCTCAGCTTGTCTAATTTCAGGCTAAAAAGCTCCAACCATGTTGGTTAACTCCAAAAATCACCACACAACCCCTTTCATCTTGCTTGATCCCAGCTCACATGCACATTTATGCGAGATGTTTCCTGAGCAGGAATTCAAGGCTATCAAGTTTTTTTTAAGGGAAAAGCCATACTGAACTCAGTTCCCATCAGGGCATCACGTACTCAAAGCCACCTCAGGTGCTGGGAGACTCCTGCCCGAGTTCCTACACGTGCACTGCAATTCCACGGGTTACTGATCCCAACAGCAGCACAAATCCTGCTTCTTTAACCCCAGACAGGGGACAGGTCTGACCCAGCTGGGTGATATCTCTGATTTCAGGGATTGATAAAACTGGGAAGCAGGGAGGCAGGACGTTCTCCCATCACATTCCCACAGATGGAGGGCAATGTCAGAGGCTCCTTCCAGCCACTTTCTGCAGCAGAGCATGGATCCCATCAGGGATTTCTCTGCCAACACAACCAGCTGGAAGAGGCGAGGATTTGCCCTTGTGAAACAGCAGCAGCCACGACCAGAGGGGATCTCATGAAGCAGAAACACAACTCAGAAGGGACTTTCCTGGTGGGAGACTCTGAGAGCAAAGCAGAACATCCCTTGTGCCCATCTTCATGCACCTGCTCCTGCAAGGGCTGCAAAGAGAGCTTCTCCTACAGACCCAGCACCACACCTCACATCCAGGAATTCACACGTTTGGCAGCTCTAAGAAGCAATAATGGGTTAATTATGGACTTGCCAAAGCTATTTTTAAACTGCTGCTGTGACAGAAGAGCTGCAGAAGCCGTTCCAGCACCAGCTTCCCTGGACTGATGGTCCCACTCAATCCCCACTATGAGGGCTGCACCATGGGATGGCTCACAGAATCTTCAGAAGAAAGAGAAAAACATGCTGAATTCCCCAGCATTTGAATCACGGAAGTGTTTGCCAAGAATGGGCCTCCCTTGTTACAGTTTCATAATTCTTCAGTGCTCTCAGCCTCCGTTTGGGTAATAATTAACTGTTCCCAGCGCTCGGCGCCTGCTCCGTGCAGCCCTGCGTGCTCCAGCTTGGCACTCAGACCTTCAAAATTAACAGCACTGAGAAGTGTATTTCTGTTAATTATGCTATTTTGGAAGGAGAAGAGGAAGGAAAGCAATTTCCAGAGACATGTGGGGGTTTTCTTCTCACCCTTCCCCCCAGCATCCTTTGGGAGAAGGCACTTCACACCCACCATGGAGCTTCCCCAGAAATGGGTTGTGGTTTCAATTCTGCATCCCCAAAATGAACACAGACCCCTGCTGCCAGGGGAGGAGGCCCAGCACTGCTCCACACAGAGCCCTCGGGGGGTGGTGATTCAGTTCCCTTCTCACAGGGGTTTGTGCCACCAGCCTGGAGAGCCTCGTGTCCCAAATGCCACCCACGACCCGACTCTCTCGGTGCTGAGACTGAGACCACCAGAGATGGACAATGACTGAGGATGTTGGATGCAAGAGACCAGCAGGGACAAGGTGCAGAATCTGCTCCCTCCAAAACCTGCAAGGGAAGCTCTGGGGACTCTTCCCTTTGCTTCCATCCCTGTTCTCTCCCGCTGCACATGCTCTTCCCTGGGATGCCAGGCTGGAGGGCACAGAGCCAGGCTGTGACCTGCTGCCACTGCTGCTGAGTGACACATGCCAGTCATCAAAAATGTTTTGTGGCCATTTCATTTGGTTCCTGCCCCACCATGGGTGCAGAGACACTGGGGACTGAGCGAGTGCCACTGTCTCCTGCACCACTATCACATTCTATGCCACTGGCAATGGCAAACCCTGTCTTGGACATTCTGGGAAGAGGCAAGAGGTCAGAGGCACCTTATCATTAAAAAAAATTTTAAATCAATCAATAAAGTTTCTGGGAGCGTTTAACATGGAGAGAATGATCTCCTTTCCTCTTTCCTGCATCACAGGTTGGTGTCCACTCTCTGTCAGCACAGTGGAGCACTCAGACAGCCCCACCACACCTGGCACAAGGCCACCAGCTTCTCACCCAACCCAAACCGGCAGCTGGAGGGTGCTGAGGCTCCCAGCACTGCCAGGGCTGTGGAGGGAAGGAGCTGGGAAGCACCAACACACAGAGGAGGAACCTCTGAGGAAACTCCTGACAGCAGTTTTAAAGCAACAAGGAAACCATGAGCGCTGGGGTTCCTTTCCGTGACCACAGGACAGGGAGATGCCACCAGTCCGTGTGCCCTGGCATTCCCAGACCAGCTCCCAGTGCTAACCCCTCCCACAGATGCGATCACACCAAACACAATCCCATAAACAGCATCCAGCTGGGAGGCTCCATAAACCTTCTTGATCTCCTGACAGAGGTGCCCAGAAGGATTTGGAAAGCTGACAGAAAGCTTTGAAGTTTTATGTAATGTGCTTTGGACATCCACAGCAACAGCTCCATCATCCCATCCCACCAGGCTGAGCACCCTTCCCACATCCCAAGGTGCTGCTGGGGCAGGAAACATGAGCCTAGCCTTTGCTGGGTTTGGGAATTGGGGAGCTTGGAGGCTGCTCCACCTTTTGTCTCCATCCCGGGGGTCTGGAAATCACCCTGGTGTTACCCGAGGAAGGCAGCACTTCAGACATTTCCTCCGCTTCCCTGTCCAGGCTGAAAATACTGTGGGAAAAATTATTCCCAGAAAAAAACTGGTAGCTCCAAGCCTGGCCCGGCAGCAAGCGGAAAGCGAGAGGCAGGAAAAGCAGCAGAGCAGCACTTCCCAAATCCAGAGAGGAGCTGGGGGGGTTCATTTTTCAGCTGAGTTTCCTAAGGAAACATGGGAATGAGGCACCCTGCCTGTCCATCCCCACAGTTCCTGAACCACTGGCTCACTTTTAACCTAAACTGTGCGAGGACGAGCCGTTGCCAAAGACATTCCATGGGGTCTGACGTGCCATCCCACACCCCCTTCCTGTCCCTGTGCAGGGAAATGCAGCAGCAGCGACAAAATCCTGCTTTAATAAGAAGCTACAAGAGGTGTCCCAGCCTCAAAGCCCATAACCAGAGCCTGCATCTTCTCAGGCAAGCAGGAAAATCCAAAGTGCAAACCCAGGTGCAATTCCATGGCAGTCGGCGCCCCCGAGCCCCTCCTCAACAAACACCTTTATTTTCCCCGAAGCTTTGCCTCTCCACCAGCCTCCACAAGTGGGATGTACTTCCCACCAGCCTCCCAGAGCTCCATCCCACTTCTCCAAGGTCCATTTTCAGCTTCGTTCCCCTCAGCCCCGTGTCCCCCTGAGGCAGGGCTGGAGGGAGGCTGCGAGAGTCACGTTTCCCCAAGAAATTCCGGGAAAAGCGCTCCTGCTTTTGATGAGAAGGCTTTTTTATCCTCTGCTCTCTTCCATAGCCAAGCTAATAAAAATGGAAAGCAGTAAGAAATTCCAGCAGAAGGGAGGCATGGGGGAGGAGCAAAGAGAAGATACCACTCATTGAAACCCATCCTAAACAGAAGATAATTAGCCACATATATCCCAGAAAGAATAGCAACAGTATATGCAATTATTGGGAATGCACACTTTAAGAGCATTTGCCAAAAATGCCTGTTTTTATTAAAAAGGAATGGTTTCACAAAGGCCCAACTGTAAGAAAGGTTGTAATTTGCCCAAATAAAACTTAATTTGATCCATGAAATAGCTGTGGTTTATTGTGTAATATATGTGCTATGTGTTTTAATTTAATAGAATCCAATATAATTGTAAGCCAGTCGGGTTTCAGAGCAATTTTGGGTTGTTCCCACAGTGTGCAGAGCACAGATGCCACTTTGTGCATCGCACCAGCACATCCATAAATCAGGAATATAGGAAGGATTATCCACAAAGCAGCAAGTAATGCCTCATCACGCTCCAGACGGAACATAAGACCTCTGAGGGAAGCAAAAGGAGTTATTTACAGGAAATAACTCAGGATGCTCTGCACTCAACCAGGCTCCTGGATGCAGTTTTGGGGTGCTGGACCAGCCCCAGATGTCACCCAGCAGCCTGTGGTGCTGTGGGCCCCCCATTGCAGTGCCAGGTACACCCAGCCCACCTAAAGCGAGGGGAGATGGAGGTGAATCCTTATTTTTGCTTTCTAGGAAGCTCGTGGTCCACGATGGCCATCAGTGAGACCAGATCTGTGTTCTCCCACCAGGCAGTTCCTGCTCCCAAACACCTCAGGACAGGAGGGACATGCTGGGAGGAGGCACCAGGACCTCTCATCCCCCAGCACAGCTCTGCAGCCACCCAGCTCCCATTTCCTCAGAAAGCTGAGCTTAAACTAGCCAGGAAGCAGCAGATTCACCACCAGCCACTCTCCCAAGCCCCCAGCAGTTCCCCACAGCCCTGTCCCCACAGCCAGCTCCCTCCACAGGGCATTTACCTGGATGAGACATTTTGTCCTGGTGTTTGTCAGAGAAAACCCCCACAACCCCGCTCTGGCTCCTGAGGCTCATCCCACACCCCTCAGAGGCACCAGCAGCTCCATCCTCTGACCCAGGACCACCCCGGGCAGCTGTTAAAGCTCTTCCTCCACTCCAATCCCACCCCAGGCCACCACAGAGCAGGCAGAGCCCGAGCCCAGAGGGCCACAGAAGGTTTGGGAAGCACAGGTACGTGTGTGAGCAACTCTGCTGAAGGCGTTAACCCACATCCCCAAGAGCTGGAGACATTCCACCACTCACAGCCCACGAGTCCAAGCAGCTTCCCACCCCAAAGCAAACCTCCACCTCCTTCCTCTGCACCAACAGGGATTGCTTTCTTTTCCCTTGGTAGCCCACACGTGGGGTGCAATATCCACTTTCGAATTATGCATTAAACAAGCCCCTCCACTTTTACAGGAGATAAAGCCCTGAGAAGAACAATTATGGCCTCAAGACTGGCAGCCCCTGTAAAACTGTGGCTAAATCTGTGCCACAAAGGGATCTCAGCCTCTCTTTTTAAGAAGAGCTGAGAGTGGATGAAATTAGCATTAATTTCTTTTCCATTCTGGCTGGTGAAAAGCATTTCTCAGTCATAGCAGCAATGAAAGTCAAGGACAGGGGTGATGAATGTGTGCTCACAGGAGGAGCAGCAGCCTCTGCGACCCACCAGCAGCAACTGGCTGTTCCTCCTCAGCCCAGTGCAGTTTTAAAACCCATTTTTGCTAAATTAAGAGGATCTTGTCAAATAAACACACTCTACACACCAAACCCTGTAAGGGCTCAGGTCCAATACTAGAACTATTCAGGACTTCCACTGGAGGGGACTTGGGGTGTATTTGACACAGGGAAGCCACCAACTGTGCAGCCTTCAGCCTCTTGGTTGCACCCAAAACACCAGGAGAGCCCACCTGATGCCTCCACCAAAGCCTTGGCACTCACAGAAAAAGGTGTCCAGCGAGTTTCGCTGCTTCAGCACCACCTCAGGACATCTCCCTGTCCCACCACCCGCACAGACAATCCACAAAGCAGCAGGGTGAGTCAGACCACTCATCCCAGCCTCTGCTGCAGCATCAAGATCTGACTCCTCACTGCCAAGGCAATCTGAGGGCAGTGGTTGGGGGCAGCTCCACCTGAGGAGTCACTGCCTTGCAGGGGTGACTCTCACCAGCTGGGGCCCAGCTGAGGCACCAAACCCACGCAACAGCCCTGTCCTGCAACAAAACCATCACCTCTGCACAGCCACTGATAAACCAGAGCAGTTCCGGGGTCAGTGCCCGGCCGGGGCCCTGCAGCACAAGGACAAAGATGTGTTTGCCCAGGGATTTGCTACCCTGGGTCTGAGGTGTGCTCCAGACACGCAGCCTTGGCACTAAGGAGCAGCAGAGGCAGCTCCCTGAGCTCGGGCTGACCCCTGGGTGCAGCACAATCGGTGTTCCAGCACTGCTGCTGAGAAAAACACCCCCCACTTCCCCACTGCACTGCCCAAAACATCCCTCCAAAAAAAGCCCCTGGTGATCTGTAACCACAGGAGTGACCCAACAGCCTTCTTGGGATAAAGCTGAGCCAGCTCCAGCTCAGGAGCCACACAAATCCTACAGCAGCTCCCCAGCACCGAGGCACCCACAGCAGCCTCAGGAGCTCGGTCCAAGCACAGCCCAGCACCCTCCTGCCAACGGGACACTTTACTTCTACCCTGGAAATGCTGTAACACCACACAGACCTTAAAGGAACAATAGGGAAAGTGCCACTTACCTTGGGTACTGGGAGACCACGATTCCTCCAGGACATAGGAAAAATCCCACTCAGAGCAGCTCAGGAAGCTGCTCAAAAAAGAGTGAGACTGTGGCCATCCTGCTTTTATAGGGGCTGGGGCAGATGGGCAAACAGCAGCAGCTGTGGGTGCAGCACAGCAGAGACCCATCAGCTCGTTAATCAAACCCAACCATGTCCAGCTGCTCCTGCAAACCTGGCAGGGGATTGACCCCTCTTTCCCCATGGAAGTGCCCTCCACCCACAGCCACCCCAAAGGCCGCTCCAGGTGCCAATTCCCAGCCCCCAGGTCCAAACCCAGTGCGGGGGATGCACAGGGAAGGCTCCAGCTGAGCTCTGAGAGGGTCCAGTGCGGAGTTCAATAGCTTTGAAGTCCTAAAGCTCCTTTATTTTAGAGTTCTACGTTTCAATGATTATAAGGTATTAAAGGGGCAAAATGAGACAGAAAAGGATACTTGATGTCTTATTTCATTGCCTCACCATAAAATCCTTTTTTATTCCCTTTAAAGCCCTGCTGTCAACTGAAATAAAACTCCAGATTTATTCCTGGGGAAGCACATGAGTAATGAAAAAAGGAGAATTAAGCACCATCAGTGGATTGCACAAGGGAAAGCCCAGAGTTAACCCTCAAATCCATCCTTGGTGCTATTTTGTCCAAAATATGAAGTGGGTAGAAAGTGGAAAATGGTGGCACTGGCTGCACAAGGAGGAGGAGAACAGGGAGCAAAGGTGTGAATGTGGTGGTGGGAAATGCCGGGAAAAAGAAAAGGAAACAAAGGAAACAGGGAAAAGCACCTGTTGCTGGTGCTTCCCAGGTAAAATGAGGACAGTTTTAACAAAATCTCTTTAAAAAGCCCCCAAAACATTAAAATGGCCTCTTGATTGACTGTGTGGAAGCGATACAGCGAGGGAGGTGGGTGGCTTGGCAGGACCCACCAACCCTAAGCCAAAGGGAGAAAAAAGCCCCTGCAAAGCTCTTGAAAGCTGCTTTAAATGAGAGTGACATGTTTTGACACAGTTCCCTAAGAATGGCTGTAACACAAACAAAAATTAATGATGTCAAGTATTAATACTGATGCTGCAGGAATTCAACCAATGTGGTCCCAATTAAACATCAAATATGGTTATAATTTGAAAAATGACTGCGGGAGTGTCATTGCGCCATTCCCTGCTCGGGTCTCTCCCAGCATCCGCCCAGGTCTGTGTTTCCCTGTGGGATGCAGCCCCCACCTTCCTCCACCCCTGGAAGTGTCCAAGGCCAGGCTGGACGGAGCTTGGAGCACCCTGGGGTGGTGGAAGGTGTCCCTGCCCACAGCTGGGGGTGGAACAAGATGAGCTTTAAGGTCCTTTCTAACCCAAACCATTCCAGGATTCCAGGATTCCGTGATTCCCCATCCTCACTCATGGCTGTGGCAGGAAGTCCAGATGCCAAAATGCAGGACCCTGACACACATCAGGAGGGCTTTTGAGTAGTAAATTTAGGTGCTATTTAACTCCTTGGGGTCTCATTGCATCTTTTTCTCTGCAAATATGAAGGTGACAAAAACATCCTCTGCAACCTTGAAATCTTCGCAGTCACTGGGCTCCAGAGGCTGGGATTTTATGGAAATCAAAGGCACAGGGATTTGTAGCAGAACTCTAGGACTTGGCAGGGCTACTCCCTGGCAATAAATAACTTCCCTGACCAAGCAAAGCCCGTGTCCAACCTGCCCCTGCCAGGCCCAGCACAAGTCAGCAAAGGGGCTGATTTTATCCAGGATTTCCAGGGAAGTAAATCAGCCAGGACAGGCACAACTGACCAGGACATTTTTTTGGCTGCAGCTGCTCCTCAGAGTAAATATATTCTTCCCAAACACTCCTGGATCGTTCATTGCCTGGACGACAGACTGGGAGATCTACAGGACAAAGCTGCTCACGACTCCTCCAAGGCACCTCTGCCGAGGCACTGGAGCTGTTCCCAAAATCCAGGCCATGCTCCAAAGGAGGATCCACCCAACCATGAGCTGTCCAAAACCTCCATTTGTTTCTCAACCATCAGACATGTCCGGGACATGCTGGACTCACAGACAACCCCAGGGTAAGGCCGATAATCCAGACTGGTCCTGCTGGGCAGCTTTGTGGCCATGGAATATTCTGCTTTTCTCTGATACCCACTGATTAGCACTGATGAAGAATTATTTGTACAAACGTGGATGTGCACCCTCATCCTCACCACGTTCCCACCATGTTTTACGTTATCAGAGAGATCAGACAGCCCTGAGTGAGAACAGCTATGGGAGAGCCTCCTCTTGCCTCCTCCCAGTGCTCCCTGGCTCTCCAACTGGCCTCACTTACCCTCCCCTTGGAGCCAGCTGCAGCCTTCCAACTCATCTATTGGTTTTCCAGGGTCCTGGCTGAGATGGGAGACAGCAGCTGCCCCCTGGGACCCCCTGACTGCTGCCAACTTCAGTTGGGGGGGGGAAGAAAAAAGACAATTAAATCCCCCCCCATAATGCGAATACTTTATTATCAATGAGTGACTGGTATTAGCTTTTTGTCTGGGTATTAATAATATTTCAAAAAACCATACATCAAAATTAGGGCTTTCTCCTATTTTTGCTGTATAATTTTTCTTTGTTTTTTTTTTAAAAAATCTGTATTGAAAGAATTATATAAGCCAAAGTGCATTTTCTGTTTTTTGTCCATATACACATTGCACCATACATAAATAATTACATTGTAAAAATGACTCCATAATTACAAGTATAATATATATTTTCATATAATATATAAAACTTTATATTAAATCTAGGTAGATGATATTTGGGATAGTCTGTGTCTCTTTTTTTTTTTTTTTTTTTTTTTTTTTTTTTTTTTTTTTTTTNNNTTTTTTTTGTGTGTGTGTGGTTTTTTTTTTGTTGTTCTCCTTTCGCCAGAGGCTGACCGTTACCGGTTGTTGCTGAGTAAGATCTCCAGCCAACAAGGACACGACGTGATGAACTGTCTGGAATAACACGGCCCCCAGCCCTTGGCGAAGCTGATCCGGACGCTGTTGGGGTCGTAGGGCCCGTCTGCATAATCCAGCTCGGCCGTGTGCTGCAGCAGGCAGGACTTCTCGTAGTCAAACACCTTGATGGAGTAGCCCGGCATCACCTTGCGCACGATCAGAGTCCTACAGTTGGGGATGTCCAGTGTCGGGGAGTTGACGAAGATGGGATGCTCGCTGCGGTTGTAGGCCCACACCCCGTCCGGTTCCTTGCTCAGTAAAATCCCGTAGCCGATTTTACTTCGAGTCCTTCTCACAGTCTCGCTCCTGTTGTCCAGGTTTAGCTGTCCGAGGCAGAAGCCGTTTCCTTGAGGTAGGTCATAGAAGATACTGACAGACTGTTCGTACACTGTGTAGAGGCGGCCCACGCGCGTCCGGTGCTCCCAGTAGGCCACGTTGCACCAATGGCTCCTCTTCACGGCATCAGGCGACGTGCTGGCGTCTGTGGGGAGAGAGAGAGGGTCAGGAGTGCTGGGATCACCAGGGAAACATGGAGGCTGGGAAACAGCTCCTCCCACCCACCCATCAGCTTTGCTCAGTGAGAACGGAACTTGTGCTCAACCCAAACCTTGTGTTCAACATAAACTTCATGTTCAACCCAAAGATGGTGCTCAACGTAAAATTTGTGCTCAACACAAACTTCACACTCAACCCAAAATTTGTGTTCAGGCCAAAACTTGTTCTTAACCCAAAACTTTTATTCAGCTCCAAACTTGTATTTAACCCAAAGTTCATGCTCAACCCAAAACTTGTGTTCAACACAAACTTCATGTTCAATTTAGTACTTGCGTTCAACCCAAGCTTGTATTTAACCCAAAATTTGTGTTCACCTCAAAAGTTCAATTTAACCCACAGTTTGTGCTCAACCCAAAACCTGTGCTCAACCCAAAGTCCATCTTCAACCCAAAGCTTGTGCTCAACCCAAATCTCATCTTCAACAATGTCAAATGCCACCAAGACCGGCGGCTCAAGCCCAGGCTGGAGACCCCGCAGGACGCCCACCATCTCCCATGAGCTCAGCACATCTTTCTCTCTCCAGTTTAATGTCCAACACTGCATCCAGCAGCTGGGCCCCCATGTCCTCAGGATATCTGCATTCCTCCCATCGGGGCCGGCACAGACACTGCCCCATGCTGCTCTGCCAGCCCCGAGCCTGCCAGCTCCCCAGGCTCCCCAGCACCACTGTGCTCCTGTATCCCCACTTTCCAAGCCCAACTTGTGCCGAGCTGACCCCGGGGGATGTCCAGGACGTGCCTGGATGAGTGACCCGCCGGGTGTCTCTGCTGCGTAATATTCTCTGACAGCGATGCTCATGTTCCCACGGGGAACATGAAATCTGAGGAAGCGTTTCATGCCAAGGGGGAGTAGCTGCTATGAACTATACATGTCCTTCTAAAAACCCATTGGAACTCTCTCCAGACAATGAGAAACGTCTCTTCTTTCTAGGAATTACGTTCAGGGAAGACGGGAGGGACGCAGGCTGCCAGCAATCTGTTTAATCTATGATGCCTCCAGAATTTATGATGTCTCCAGAAGGAAGACAGCAAAAGAAGGAGCCCCAAAGAGGGCGAATTAACCACTTGCTGAACATCATTCCTGCTCCTACCACACCGGTTAACAGAAAATCGCCGCGGAATTTCCAGCAAGGAGCTCTGCTCCGAGCCAGCCGCGCTCCGTGGCCGGCATTAAGCTCCCTGACAATCCCTCACGCGCCCGTGGCCTGCTGACCCTGGTGCCTCCGTGCCATCATGTCCCATTAACTCGCCCGCGGGGTGATGCCATTATTTTGCTCCAGAGCCCCCATTGACACACCGGATTTCAGGCACAGCCCTCCAGCCCCGCTTCTTTTCAGGCTCAAATTACCCCGGAGGAGACCGGGCTCCTCTCCCCATTAACCAGCTTTGAATTAAGCAGCTTTGTTGGAGTTTAACTGGAGTTGTAACTATACAAATTTAAGGGGAGGGCCATGGGGGAGGGGGTGACTGGGCAGGCAGGGAGGCTGCAGGATGCCCTTTGCTCTGGGCAATGCCATCAGCCTGAACCAGCCCCTTCACCCACCACCGGTCACATTTTTGGGGACACCATATCAGTCCATCCCCCTGCCATCAACAGGGACAACTTCCACTAAACCAGGGTGCTCAGAGACCTATCCATCTTCCACAGCATCTGGTTTCCACAGTCATCTCTTCCCAGGGACATTCTACAGATGCTCCCAGTGCCTTTCCAAAGCTCTCCCCAAATGCAGAGTTTTGCTGTTGTCCCACTCAAGTTATCTGGGGGCTACAGACCAGCTCAGGGCCTTTCATGTGCCGGGGCCGGAGGCTGGTAGCAATTACTGAGCTCTGCATCTGTTTAACCTCCCAACCTCCTCAAAGCCCTCCATGCCCATTAGCTACGTTGGTTTTGTTATTACATTTTTGAGAAACTACTGCTCCGCCCCTGCATTTCCCTTACAGATCAAGGATGGGACAACTTCAAACCCCCAATGTCCCCAGCAGCTCAGTTAATCAGGGGAACAGTCAGCAATAAACATTTAAATAGGAGTTTCCCATGGTTTACTGCAAATTAATAATGAGGTGGGGAAAGCAAAACAAGCAAAGCTGGGAGGAAAACACTGTCTATCCCACAACAGTATCGTACTGGAGGTGCCACCAGCCCTGGTGCCATCTCTGCTTTTCAGGAACTTGGAAATATTTAGGCAAAATCATCCATGAAAACAGGGGAAGGGCTTTTTACACCTCCTGTTTTCACATGCATCTGAAATAGCTTTATGAAAAGCACTTCCATGCAACTTATGGCAGGAACTTCACTCCATCTGTCCATCCATCCATGAATGCATCCCCCTGCCAATGTGCTCCTCATCTCTGCCATCCCAGAGAGCTCTGCTAGCTCAAAGCACTCCTGGAGATGTCCTGTGCTCCTTCAAACAGGTGAAGATGTGAGTTTTAGGTAACTGCACCTCAAGAAGTGAGAAGTTTCCTTTCAACCCACTTCTTCTGGACAGGGGAGAGCAAAGTCTTTAAAATCCAACAAAAGCAACCCACAGGGAAATAAACCCCTGAAAGGGGACAGTTACAGGCTCATCTGAGCAGCCCCTGCCCGCAGGAAGCTGTCGCAGGGTCCCTCTCCCAGCGCTCCCTGTGCCGTGGTGGGTTCCTCTCCCTCCTTTTATCTCCCAGTGCACTCAACCAAATCCTGCAAAGATGAACTCATCCCGCAGCCCTGACATAAAACAAGCACTTCAGCAAGCCCCCAAATGAGGGGGGCCTGTGCTGTGTCTCATCCCCTGCCAAGTATTACTTTCGCCTCCAGCTATTAGCCACTACCACTCTGCAGAGAGCAGGGGCGGCCGGCACAACACCACCTCCTCCTCTGCCTTTTAAATAAATATTCCACTTTTCCCTCCTCTTTTTTTCCATGCTGCCCTTTATGCACAGACAAGAAAATCCACTTTTTGTTCTGTTTTTTTCCCCCTCCCACTTCTGCTGGAACAGAGGCGGGCTTGTTGGCGTTCTTTTTGAAGAAAGGAAAATATTTGAGTCCCGCAGTGGTACAGGACAGGTTTTTAACAACTATCATTGTAGGCAGCTACAACTTGTAGCAGCTCCAGAGGGGCTGGCGTCAGGGCTATCTCCTCCATCAAAGCCACCTTCATCCATCAGATGGAGAGGCTGAAACTCTGCCTCGTGTTTACTCCTTCCTCCGCGTCGCCGCTTCCTCCGCGGCAGCGATGCCTCGCAGCACATCCCGAAGTAAATTCAAACAATTAGAGATAAAGGAACAAGATAGGAGAAACAAACCCAGAATTTAAAGGGAAAAGGTTCCTTCACGGCTCAGGCAAAAGGAATCTGGGTCTGGGAATAAATGCAGAGAGCAAACACTGTAAATCCTCCCAGAGTTAGCAGCACTGCTGCTGTCGCTCCCTGCAGAGTGTGGAGGTAAAGAAAATAACTTGAGGTTTGAGATTATTTGTGATTTGACAGCATTTTATGCCAGTAAAGTTCAAAGGAGTGCTTTAAAAGAGAAAAGAAAGATGCTTTTTTCCAAAACAAAATGCTGCACAGCTCCACTGCTTGATGTTGCACTTAAAAACAGGATGGAAAACATGGGCAGATCACGAAAACACATGAAATAAATGGCTCTGATTCACTCTTTGGCTTTTCCAAAGTCACCAAAGCTCCTCTCAGCAGGTCAAATGGCCCCCTCAGTACATGGCTCCAAGGAAGAGCTTCTCAAAACACATTTAAGAGGTGCCTGTAGGGAAGACCATGCACATAAAAAATAAATCACTGCACTCTCCAGATGTGATGGGGACTTGAGGGCACATCTGGGCACCTGGAAATGAAGCAGGATATTCAAAAGTCCCCCCACCACAGAGCCCACTCCCCATTTCCATGTCCCTCCCTCCTGCACTCCTGTGTCACAGGGCAGCCTCACACTCCAGTGGCCATGGAGCTCAGTTACATCCCCTCTCCACATCTTTCCATTCAGTTTTATTCCACTTCTGGACTGTTATAACCATGCTAAGTCTTTTTCCTCCCCTCTGCCACAGCACAGATCTGTGTTTACACTGCGCAACACACAGGAGCAGGGACGCAGGAAGGTTACAGCCAAACACAGGTCACTGTGAACAAGGTCCAGAAAAAAAGCCTAGCACAAAGAACACACACATTTCCCCAAAATCTATTAACAGTTCACTGGGGAGCCATCAGTTAAAATAATCCCCCATTAATACCCCTGGAAACTAGCACCAGGGTAAGGAAGGGGTTAAAACTTTCCACAGCAGAAATGGAATTTTTATGACCCTGCAAAAAAAAAAAAAGAAATTAATTGTCAATCTGCCCCAGCAAAGCTCACAACCATTTTCTTTAAGCCAATATACTTAAAATACCTCTGCCTTACAAGTTTCAGCTGGAATGCATCACTGTGCCCCCAGAGCCCCCCTGCCACCGGCACGGCCCCCTTGGCTGGGGAGAGGCTGAGAGCTGTCCCCAGCATGGGGGGCCCCTCTGGGGACACAAACCAGCCACCTTCTGGCTGCCCATCCTCACTGGGAGCAGTGGGTGGGACTCTGAGGGCACCTTGGAGGGGTTGGTGAGCCCTGTCTTGGCCCATGGGAGCATCCCAATGTTGGCCCCACTGTGTGTACTTAGGGCAACATCCTAATCCCAGCAGGGAATGGACACAGAAGGCTGGGCAGGAGCTTCTCAATGTGAAAATCCTGGTGAGCACAGGACAGTTCAGACCCCTTCTCTAACTCCTCCTTGGTTTCTCCAGGGAAGCAGGAAGCTGCTGTTACAGCAGGACAATGGGTTCCTGAGGGGAAAAGGCAGGTGGGTGCAAGCAGCAGGATGGGCAGCCCTGGTTTTCCTCCTGGACATTTTCCTTAAAGCCCAGGATCAACAGAGGATCCTTTAACGTGCCAGCTTTCACCAAGAAAAGCTTCTCCCTGGTTCACAGAGGCCCTGAAAAGCGGTTGCCAGCTGCCCAGCCGATGGCCAAGATCAGCCACATGGACAGCCAGCTGGACCTTCCTGTGCTGCAGAGCATCAAACTCTCCCAGACTTCTGCTTTACTCCACTGAATGTAAGGATTCAGACCAGCTCCCATCTCAATTATAAATCAAGAACGTGATTTTATATTGTCATTAATCTGGTGTCACCGCTGTCACTGCGGGGTCCCTACTCCTCCACCTTCACATGGCTGTTGGGCAGCCATGGACACCAGTTCAGCTCACTGATCCCACAAAAACCATGGAAACACAGCTGAGAGGAGCCCTCCCTACCACCATATCCACCATCCTCCTCCTCTTCCAGCCTTTTCCTTGGAGCAGAGCTCTGCTGCTCCCCAGCCTCCTCTGCCAGCAGATTGAATTTGTTAACCCAGGAGATGATTAACTCAGAAGAACACTTGCGCTGGGTTAATTAATTAAATTAGTTTACAGAAAGGGTCTGATGAGCACCAGAGCCGGTGCAAGAGGTGTGCGGAGAGGCCTGGGGGGAAAGGGGGACATTTCCATGGCAGCCCAAGAAACAAAAGCAACACAGGACAAGGAGCCAATGCCAAGAATGAGGATGAAAACAATTTTCTCTGCATAAAGAAACCACTCTGCAAAATCATCAGCTCATGCTAATTTTTTTTTTTCCCTTCAAAGCAAAACACATGCCATGTTTAGTTCTGCCCGGAAATTTGGAAGTCATCATCAGTTAGCTTATTTTCAAGCTAAAATCAATGAGTTTGCTTCTAATGGACCTTCCCTGGGCATTAAATCCACACTCCAGAACATGAGTTTAAGGTATTTTAGCACTCTTTTCCCCAGCTCCCCTGTTTTAGAAAGGACTTTTCCGCCAAGGCTGAAAACTGGAAAAACCCAACTCGGGTATTTTTCACTGACATTTTTATGTGTTACTTCTAAATGCCAAAGTTTTCAGAGATTTAGGTGATGTTTTTAAAATGTTTTTGAGCCCAACAGTCTCCATTAACCTCAGCTTGTCTCGCTCAGAGCTTTCCCAGGCACATCCACGGCTTTTGCAGCTCCCGGGCCGTGCAGGTACCTGCGTTACACCTGGCACGTCCGAGGAACACAACAATGTAAATACAGCTTCAAAAGGAGCCCCGAACGTCACCGCCCACGCTGGCTGCCACTTCTGAAAGCACCAGACCTGTCATCAACCACAGCCTGGCTGGGACTTCTTCCCGCTTGGAAACCAGCCCTGGATAAACCCAAACCCAGCAAAATCCCAGGGTCGTGCTTGGCACCTCCGGGAGCATCCACCCCAGTGCCCCAACCAGCTGGAAAATGGGGAGGAGAACGAGCTGGTGAAAACCACAGGGGAAAAGGTGGGGAAGGGAAGGTCCCCACTATTGGATTTTCTGTAAAATCCAGAGGTTTGATGAAAACCTTCTGAGCATTGTCTGGTTGGGACTGGCTTTTTCCTCTGCCTGCTGCTGCCAGCTGGGCAAGGCACCAGCTCCACTCACAGGGGAGAAGGTTCATTCCCAAGTTCCCTCTACAGCAGGGTGAGGGACGCTGGGACAAAAATGGGGGGAAAAACCCCTTTTTTTCCATTTTTAGGTTGAGAACTGGCACAGTTTCAGGTCCTCCACCCAGCCATGTGTGCAATCCCTTTTTTGTTCCCCCAGAGCCTGAAAAACGCTGAGAATCTGGGAGAATCACCCCATTAATCACTGGATGGCAGAATTCCCTTCCAGCCGCCGCCGTGATGTCCAAGGCTCCCTTCCCTGCGCCGCTCCCGCCTGGCCCCGTGCCTGCTGTTTATCAGTCCGGGGGCTGCAATCCCAGCCACGCCAACCACATCCCAGCGGGATGGGCATGGGTTGGGATGGCCAAGTGGGACCTCCTGAGCTCTCAGCCGCCTTTGGAAGCCGTTCTGGCTTGGCACAGCAGCTCCAGGTGCTGCCAGAAACCCCTCAGGGAGCGGGACAATCCGCCCAGCGGCCAGAGCTGCGGCACGGCGGAGCATCCCGTGGCAGGGCCGAGGCTCTGGGAAATGGGATAAATATAAATAATCATAGTTTTCGCTCCCAGAGAAGTTTCAGCTGAGTGCTTCAAAGCCTTTTAAAAGCAGAAACTAATTAGTAGGTCCCTCAGAAGAGAAACAGGAATAACACCCCTTCCCGCCTCCATCGCGCCGCTCGGGAAGAGCACGTTGGGCGCTGGAGCCGAGCCTGGGAATCTCCTCCGCAGAGGGGGACGGGCCAGAGGAGAGAGGCTTTGGCTGAACCAAACCAAACCCTGCTGGTTCACACCAGCACTAATCCCGGAATCATTAATGTTGGAAAAGACCTCTAAGGAAGGGGTGGAGGGGGCACTGAGGTGCTGGAGCTGTTTTGGGAAGCCAGAGGCCGAGTTGGTGAGAATGTCATGAAGAGGCTGCAGAGATGCTGCTGGAGCCTCCTCATTTTCCAAACTTCCCAAGAACATCAGGGTGTCCCCAGCAGCAGCAGGAGCACTGACCCAGCCCTGGATGCTTTTTTTAACCAGCTGTTGGATAATCCATGGGCACTGAGCTCCTCTAAACCAGGAGGGCTGTCCTGCAAAGGCCAGACAGCCCATCACCACCTCCTTACACAGCCCAACCCCAAACTGCAGCTCAGCTCCCTTCATGCACAACCCAAATTTGCCATTTCCAGAGAGGAATGCTCAGCTTCCCCTACGTGAGGCCTCCTTCAGATGTCCCAGCTGATCACAGAAAATCCACTTCCCAAAACACCAGGAAAAATAGGAACTTCGGGCTTCGGAGCTCACACAGGACACAGGACGCTGAGCAGGCTGTGGCTGCAGCAGCTTTTTTTAGTTTCCTAACCAGAAATGAGCGGAGCTGCCTCCCTGGGAGGAAAACCAAAGCAATACCAAACCAAACATCACCATCAGACATATTTTGAGTGCCTGCACCGCACTCCAGCCCCAGCCATTCCCTTAAGAGCGAGAGCCTCTCTCTGCTCTCACATGTCCATGGGATTTACTCCTGAGAACAAGCTGGTGGCTTCCAGAGGTGACATGAGGAGCAGCAAATGGGCTGAAAAAACCCAAGGCCACCCTGATTTCTCAGCAGCCACAGCGGCACCTTTGAGGGCAGACAGAGTGTCTGTTGGCTCCATGCCAACACCCCTGAGTATCAAGGACTGAGAAAGCTTTAGGAAACCGTCACAGACCTGGAAAACAACCTGTGACAGAGGAGGCTCCCTGAGGGGGCCACAAGCAGCAGCCCAACAAGTATTTTTCTCCATATAACCTGGGAATGAACTGCTTTGCTCCTTCTTGGCTGGCTGGGTGTGGAGTCTGGTGCCAGGCAGACATGAGACCTTGGCTTGGGAACTCCGGCTTTCAACCCAACCCTGTGCCAGAAGGTTCACCCCAGACCCCAGACTGGCTGTGGGTCCTCTATTCCAACCCAATCCTCTCCCCAAAAGGGCTCCAGCTGAAGCCTCTCCTCATCTGATAATTCTCCCCTGCAACCCCAAAAAAAGGTGCTTTTTCCAGCCCGGTATCAGTGCCCTCACATATAAGGGAAGCAGACAGGGGCTGCGAGTGGAATGGGAATTCAGGCTTTGTTCTCCCTGGCGAGAGCCCAAGATCCTGCTCCTGATAAAGCTCTCCCAAGCCTCTCTGTCTGCACAGGCACCTTGAGACGGGAGCCACGGCTCCGGGGCTGCCACCGCATGTCACGACGCCCATGGCTCCTGCAAGTCCTCGCTCGTGGCGGATTTGCTGGAGTTTTACAGGGAATTAAAGGATTTTGGGTGCCAGCATGGCCTTTGTAAGGAAACAAATCCCTCTGGTGTGCCGGCCAACCTGGTCATGCAGAAAGGCTAAACCTGTACGGGGAGGTCTGGGGCTCCTGTCTGACGGAGAGGGATTGAAAGCGCTGGGATGGGGTTGGGGTGAGCGGCCCTGGGGAGGGGCTGGCACAGGAATCCCTCCAGGAGGAGGTGGAAGGGTGCACAGGGATGGTTCCTGCCCTCCTGCTTGCACACAACGTGCTCAGGGCTGCGTGAGCACCCACACATGCCAGATTTTCCGATAGCTGCTGCATGTATTGATGTGTAAACATCTGCTGGGGCCATCCCAGCCCTCGCTCCGAGCAGGCAGCTTGCTCCACTCACAACTGCTCGTGGCCAGCATCCACGGGCTCTTACTCCCACTTCAAGCAAAGACTAAACAATGACTTCAGCAACTCGGGATTCAAGCCCCAGGGTTGGTCCCTCACATCCACAGTGGAAGCAGTGAGGATGCCGTGCTGGATCTCCTGCAAAGCAGGAGGATCTGCACCACTGTGAATGCCATGGAAAACAGCCCTTGTGCCATTTGTGTGCCGTGGAGGGGCCCTTCTTCTGGAAAATCCACAAATCAGCACCTCAGAGAAGTGGATGCACAGGGCATCCATTTCTGCTAACCTGGGATAAGATCATCCCTGAAGATCAAACGTATCTTAGAATTATAGAATTGTTACAGCTGTAACTCTAAAATCAGTGAGTCCAACTGTCACATTTTTATACTCCCTAGGATGGTGCTGTAAAATCTACTGCAGCGCATACAAACGGCAAGAACATTTGTGTGAAGCAGGAGTGGGGGATGAAAATCAATGTATTTACATGAAACCCACAACACTGAAGAGTATCACTGCAGCACAGAGAGGCAGCACCATGTGGCCTCTGCAAGTCCCCATCTTTCAGTGTCACCTCGCAGATGACCAAATTCCTCATGCTGTACTTGCCCATGGAGACTGGAGGTGACTCACACTAATTACCCTCCCTGGCCAAGAAGGACTTGTTTTCATTTCTACAAACCACAGTTTCTTTTAAAAAAAATAAGGGGGGAAATAGGAAAATGCCAAAATACACAGAGAACTCCATGGAATACATCCTATCCTGCTGCACTAATACGAATCCCAGACAACTGCAGCTTCGGTTGGGATATTCTAGGAGAAAAGGATTAATGAGTTATCACAGAATCCCAGAATGGTTTGGGTTGGAAGGGACCTTAAAGGTCATCCCATCCCACCCCCTGCCATGGGCAGCGACACCTTCCACTGTCCCAGGATGCTCCAAGCCCCATCCAACCCGGCCTTGGACATTTCCAGGGATCCAGGGGCAGCCACAGCTTCTCTGGGCACCCTGTGCCGGGGCCTCCCCACCCTCCCAGGGAACAATTCCTTCCCGGTATCCCATCTATCCCTGCCCTCTGGCACTGGGAAGCCATTCCCTGTGTCCTGGTACTCCATGCTATGAGCTATAGCATGGACACAGCCAGTGTAACTGTTTGGATTAAAAACTCTCCCACCTTTCTAGGACAAGCTCTCATCTTTCTTGGGAGCTGAATTTTCAAGCTAAAAAGAACCTTTCCAGGACTGCTCTGTGCACGGTTTGTGACTGCAACTCTTCCACAAGCTGTTTTTGGGGCTGAAAGCAAAGGCTGAACTCAGGAACTGCAAATGAAGCAGCAAATAAATGACCTTCCCATGGAGAGGAAAACGGGAAGGAGAGGAAGGGGAGCAGGTCGGGCTCTTTGTACATCAAGGGCAGGGAGATTAAAGGAGCAGTGAAGGCATCCTTAGGGATAATGAGTTCAACACTGCACTCCCTCAACTCAGCACTGGAGGAGAAATATCAGATTCCTCCCCTTCCTTCAGGGAAATCCGTTCTAAAAAATAAAGTAAGGAATATTAGGAGAAACACCAGGAATTATACATTAAAAAGGCAGCTTGTCACCAGCCTCAACCAGACCCATTTTTCTTCCTCATTCCATATATATCACACATATAAAGAATCCACATGGATGCAGAGAACTCCCCTGCAAAAACCCTGAAGAATAACTGGGTGTAAAACCAGGGTCAGATACTTTTCCAGAAAATTCACAAAGCTCCAATGAGTAACACATATTCCCATTTTGGACAATTTTTGCCCATTATTGCAGCATTTCACGCTGTTTCTGATGGGGCTGTGGATGATGTGGAAGCCTTATCATTCAAGCCCACTCCTACAGGGTACAAACAGATACTGGTGTTATAAACTCTGTCAAGTTCTGCACTAGAATCTTTAAATTGTTAAAAATAGGAAAGAAACTGCACAGTTCACATATTTTATAAAGCTGGGTTAAATCAACATCTGCAAAAAATATCCCCGTTAAACGAAATAGCAGGATTTCATTAAGTAAATTGCAAGTTGGCAAAAATTCTGAAAGAAAGGGAAAAAGCCACAGCCAGCCCTGTAATTTAAACCTTATTTTAACTGTGACAGCATGGCTGTGAGAGGCTGCATTTCCAAAGGAAAAAATAAAATAAAGTTTAAAAAAAGTACCTGTTCCCCCTGTACCTCACCTCAGTGTCTGCAATTGTTACTCAAATGAGTTTTTCCACAGGGAGATAGAGAGGGAGCTGGACACGCTCCCACCCCTACATCCTCTGTACCAACCTGTAAAAATCCAGGATTTTCCACCACAGGAGCACCCAGATACTGGTGTGTGATGGGTGAGGGTGTCTGTGAAGCCCAAAGAGCCAAGAGGGCTCAGGGACACGCCAGTGAGGCTGCAGCCCCCGTTCCATCCCTTTCCCTGGAAGCTGAGCAGCTGAAATCCGGGATGAGATGGCTGTGGAGCTGAGAAACAGCTCAGTCTGGGTGACACTTCATCACTTTGCGTGTTTTAAACACATCCTGCTCCCCTGCACGAGTCCAGGGGCCAGGCAAGCCCAGCCTGGGGCTGGGCTGGTGGCACCCACCCCACCCCCTCTGTGGATGCCACGGGGACAATGGGTGGCAGGAATTGGGCTCCTGGCTTGTGTATCCCAAAGAAGTCCCTGAAGGCACAGGATGGGCAGTGCTCACCCTGGGGAGATCTGGGCTGTCCTCTGGGAACGCTGTTTTAGGGTGGCCGTGGCCCCATCTTCCCAAATGGAGGGTGCAGCTTTGGGGCACAGCTCAGCCCTGGGGCAGGCAGGGAGTTTCCAGCCGGTTTTCCCAACCTGCCGAGCGCCTTCCCAGCCCGGGGTGACTCAGGCAGGCTGGGCTGGGCCGCGTGGGGAAGCTGAGCTCTTCCCACAGTGCCGGCCAAGGGCCCTGCAGGAGCCATCCCTGCGGGAGCAGGGACAGGGACAGGACACCCCGAGGGCACCGTTCTGGGGCCACCTCCTCCAAGGCAACACCCAGCACTCAGGGGTCCAGATTTGAGCTCCAGAACTCCAGTAATGACAATTTCCCATCCAAAAGCTCTGCGTGTCCCAGGGGAATCACCTGGAAGCAGCACTCTGGGATCAGTAAAACCCCCCCATCTGGCACACACACTGGATCTGTTTGCTTTGAGAAGAATTGCAAAACCTCAAAACAAAACGTGGAAAGAGCAGTTCTGATCTGCAAACTTGGAGCTGAAGAGGAGCCCTCTCACAAAAAGGCCAATTATTTGCTTACAAGATTTTGGCTTCGCTGTTTTTCCTGGCACTTACGCCACTGGAGTTATTTTGAAGGGCTGTTTGCTTCAGGAGGAGCCGAGCAAACAGCAATCCCATTTCCTTTCGGATCTAAACATCCGTTTGCCGTGCGAGCGGGAGGAAAAAACCCAGCCCCCAGTGCCTCAGGAAGCGCAAGGAAAGGGGAGGTGGGTGCTGGTGGGGAGGGGAGCACAGCACCCACCCCTGCCATCCAAAGGGGTCTCCATTCCCTCCTGGCCTGAAATGAGAGGGAATGGCCATCCAACAGGTCTGGGATGCTCTCCTTGAAGCAAACCAAGCAAAGGACCAGTGGCTGGACCCTCCCACCTTCTTCAACACATCCATGGGGTTTGGCCTAGATGATCTTCACAGGTCCCTTCCCACTCAAACCAGTCTAGGATTCCACTCTTACAGTGGGGATGGAGCAGTTCCTGAGGGGAGAATTCCAGGCAATGTCACAGCCTCGTGCTGGATGAAGCAAGAAATAAAAGCTGCACAGGCTCCTTGTAGCTCCCTGGAGATGCCTCATTGCTGGAGCCTTGCCCCATCTGGCATGGGAGCAGAAGAAAGGTGGTTGTGCTGGGGGAAGTGCAAGGCAAAGAAGGACGTGGAGCTGCTGGAGCAAATCCAGAGGAGGCCACGGAGCTGCTCCAAGGGCTGGAGCCCCTCTGCTCTGGAGCCAGGCTGGGACAGCTGGGAATGTTCACCTGGAGAAGGGAAGGCTCCAGGGAGAACTCAGAGCCCCTTCCAGGGCCTGAAGGGGCTCCAGGAGATCTGGAGAGGGACTGGGGACAAGGGATGGAGGGATGGGACACAGGGAATGGCTTCCCCCTGCCAGAGGGCAGGGAGAGATGGGATACTGGGAAGGAATCCTCCCAGCTACGCTTTCCACCCTCCAGTGAGCAAAGGGCCAGCTCGCCGGCATGTTCCTAAATTTCCTGGCTTTTGAGGATACAAGCCAGGTCATTAACATTATTTATAGGTTCCTGTGTATGAGTTTCCATTTGTTTGCCTGCTTAAAACCAGTTAGGTGGAAAAAAAAGCAATTCCTGGAGGTCAGACAGTTAAAAAACCATCATGTCCATGGTCTGATGGACCCAAAGGATCAGCAGCTCCTTTAGAGGCCTAACTGTTTCCTTAAATGCTTATTGTGTAAATATTTAAGCTACTTTATAAAACTTTTACAATGTACTTAGGAAGCATAAATCTCCCCAACGGAGCACGGCAGGCCCCGGCCGGCGCACGCTCAGGCAGCTTTGGGAACACAAACAGGGACATTTCCAATGCTAATGCTGCACCCAAGGGGCCCTGAGGTCACAATCTCAGGAAAACCATTACGAAGCTGATCCCCTCGGTTCACCCCAAAAGGGAGCGTGGTTACGTGCACTGAGTCATTGCTACGGTGTGACTTCAGCGTCGCTGCCTTTAAAAGCCATCGCGGATTGATGGTTAGTGGGTGGTGGTGTGCGGAGCCCTGAGGTTTTCCTCTTCAAAGTGCAGCTCCTACATGCAAAAAGTTATGTAATTCAAAACCAATCCACTAATGCTCATCCGTTTTAAGAATGAAATTTTTTTTTTCAATGCCTGTGGCAGGTTTGAAGTCAAGCCCAACTCATCAGAGCCCACTCCTGCATCCCTCACCAGTCCAGACTGCAACCACACCAGTGCCACCAATCCACCCCAGCCTCTCTCGTGGTGCTTTTTGGGGAGATGCACTTCCCAGAGGTGAATATTCCCTTGCATTAGGAAAAACCCCCATGTGCTGACTGACACATCTGTATCCAGGCTGGTTTCCACATGGTAAGCCATGCAGCTTTATGGGATTTGCTTGGACACAGCACTTCCCAGCTCCAACTCTTCAAATAAATGAGACCTTATTTAACACAGGAAATAACATGTTTAGGATTTTTTCCCCAAAACAGCTTCTCTACTGTAATTTAGGTGTGTTTGAGGCAACAACAACAAACGGATTCAGGGAACTGGAAGTTTATTCCCTTTGCAAAGCACAGCTTGCTGTTGTATATGATGAAGTACATAGAAAGTCTGGAAAAAACTTGGATGGGAGTTCAAACACCGATGTTTTAAAGATGAAAGCGTGTTCTTCGATTAAATGTTTAAATAAAGTTTTCTGGTACTAAATCATTTAAACATTTTCACATTCCTCACATTTCTAGAAGCGCTGTTGGGTTTTATTTATTGTCATAACCCAGTGCCCTCAGCAAGCCACCAGAGCCACTTGAGGCTACCTGTTTGCCAAAGGGAAAGTTCTTTCAGGATGGTAAAAAATCAGGAAGAACAGGGGATCCTGAGCCTTTTTCTCCACTCCCCATTTATTCCCCATCCTCCATCATATTTTCCTTTTTTTTTACAAAGAAATCCTCCATGCTGCACATGGGCACAGCCAGGTTCTCCTCCAAATATTGACCAGAAATTCAAAGTAACTCCACTGACTTCACCATGGTTGTATTTAGACAGCTGAAACTCGGCAGAAATTGGCCTAGGCGTTCAAATTGTCTTTTTTAGCAGCTCTTGGGCTGTTCCAGGGTGCTGTCAGTGATGAAGTCAGCCTTACTCATGGAGACACGGAGCATGGCTCTGCCACCAGTGCCTCAAACAGCTCCAAGAGGAGGAAAACCTGAAGCCCTTGAGCTTTCTGAGAAGGTACAACTCATGCAACCACCAAGCCCAACGCTCCAGCCCTGCAATGCAAGGAAGCTCTGACCTGGCCTCTCCCAGCTCTGCCACAAAGCTTTGAGGAATGAGGAACTACAGGATAAATGGGGATAAACCTGCCGTGAGTCAATTCAGAGTGGAAATGCTGGTGAAGTTTTATTGCAGGACAACACAGCAGCAGAGGAACGAAAAGCTGAATTTCTCCTAAGACACAGCTCGATAAACAAAATGTGGTTTCCAAAGCCAGAAGATAACTGGGCTCAGTCACCCAGCATGCTGTACCGACCCTGATGTCCTTATTTCCTTGTAAATCTATCATTAAGGAATAAAAACAACAGCCTGGGCTCAAGGGGACATTCATGAGTCCCGAGTCCTGCTCGGCGCTCCGGGTACCCTGACGGTTCCATCCCTGCTGCTCTCCACTGAACCTCTCCCCAGGAGCTCCCAGGGCTGTTTGGTTAACATGGCCCAGGATAAAACTCCCTATTTATTTTGGCACTATTCACTCCGAAGGCCCTAAAACCCAAATAAAGTCCATTCCCCTCTGTGTGTATCTCCAGCTATTGACACTGCTCAGGACCAATTTGCAAATCCAAACAAACGCGCGTTGTGTAATGGGGCTGGAAAAACAATCAGGAAGGGGCTGGGGATGTGCTCGCAGGTTCCTGCGGGGAGGGAGGGCTGGAAGGGGCGGCAGCCCGGGCGAAGATTACAAGAAATTCAGCTTTTACTCTGATAACAACAGGGGCTATTTTCTGCCCATGACATCACGCTCCCAACCCGCCATGAAGCGGCGGCGATGGTGCTGGAAGTCGCGGAGGACTTTGCTGGTTGTTCCAGTGGCCAACATCCCTCTTTTAAAAACAGCAGTTTTTTTTTCTTTTCAAGTGCCTCACAACCACCCAAATCCTCTCTGCTGGCTCAGATGTTCGAAGGATAAATCACAGCATCCCAAGTCCATGTGAACAAGCCCAGACCCTCCCACCTGCACTCCCCAGCAGGGAATGATGCAAACTTTGGGGGCACAACTTATCTGTCCTGTTTTAGCCCTGTTCTGTAGAGAGAAGATGAGTTGTGCCCTTCAAGTGGCTCCTCCTCCCTGCTGGCTGCCGTTAAGTGTCTAAAAAGACCACCTCAGACATGGACATCTGTATTAATTTAAGATGAAGTGCAAGAATTGCTACCCAAACACCATCCAAATGGCCCAAAGAACAATCAGCTCTTTAATCACATGAAAAAGCAACATCTCACTAAGGGAATTCAAATCTTAAGGGTAATGTGTCATCTCCTGGATGACTCTGGATAGGAAATGGAGCTGGAAATGGATTGTGAGAATGAATATTTTGGTGTATTCTACCTGCAGACACAGAACTGACGTGTAAGTGGTGGCATTAAGCTACCCCCACGTAAGGGAAGGATGTCAGGGGCTGGAAAAGCACAATGCTGTGATGTGCAGGACAGGGTGAAGTTACAACTCCTATTCATGAGCCCATTATTTCAGAATCAATGGTTAAAACTAAAAGCTGCCACAAACTTCCCCTGCAGCTTAAAGGACCCTGTGATGTCCCAACCCAGAGCCCCATCCCAGCCACCACAGGGGCTCTGCTTGCAGAAAAAGGCTTTCCTTTCAATGCAATGGAGAAGGCAGAGCAACAATTCTATTTTAGCCCTGTTGCTATGATATATCTACAAAAGTCAGTCCTGCCTGTGCCTTCCCTTAGGCACATCCCTGTCCCAGCCAGAGCCTGGCCTTGGCCAAACTTACCTGGTTTCACATTTCCTGACAAACCCCGAAACATAAATACATCCCCTAATTCTGCTGGGGAAGCTGAGCCAAGTTTCTGGCAGGGCTGTGCTTGGGATTGAAACAAGGGGGAAAAAAACCACAGCGGTTTTGACCCAAAACCAAGACTCCCCCCCAAACTTGGCAGTTCCCACTGATTTTTATTTTGACTCAAAACTCAGGGCTCCAACACCCCGTTTGGGGAAGTGGGATTTTCAGAGCCCTGCAGGACACCCAGCTCCCTGCCTGACACTGGATATCTTGATGGAAGTGTGCTACAGCTCTCCAGTGCAATCATGAGGAAATCCCAGCTTTCAGTGCAGCAGAAACCCCAAAACACAGGAGGCTGTTCCTAAGCCCTCGCTGCAAATCCCATCCATGCCCAGAGCCCAGCACTTGGAGGCTGCACACAAATATAGCTGCAGGCATCTTTCCGAGGGCTGCAGAGGCGAGTTTAAAAGCAGGATGTTTGGCTGAGCTGCTCTTCCCTCAAATAAACACCCACGACCTCACTCAAACAGAGAGGCACCGCTCTGGGAGCGCTTGAGTCGCTGCATTTCCAAATAGCCAGCCTTGATTTCCCCCGCTGGCTGTGGGAGTGCCACCGGGCTGGGTGGCACCTCGGGAAGGGAGCAATGGCCACAGGTCTCCAAGGGCCACGCTGGAATTCTGGCACATGTAGGGAAGTGTTTTCTCATCCCCCCTTTCTCACAGACCTGCTGGGTTGAGTTAGTCAGAAAAACCCTGTTTCAGAAGCTCTGAAATGCTGAATTGCTGAGAATTTCTTTCTGCATCACAGTCTGCTGCATCACAGTGCAGGGAATGAATCCAAGGTATCCACGCTGACACTCCCAGGCTGGGAGTGAATCTGCATTCAATGCTCACTGCTGCCTTTGTAGTGTGGAGACCACCAAACCTCCAGTGTGTACAACTGCACCACTCACAGCAGGAGCCACAGGCTCATCCCTGTGCCGCTGCTTAATCCAGGATAAAGACACAGAACTTCGGAAAAACATTTCTGCTGCCTGCACGTTATACACCCTACACCACACTATTCCAGCTTATCCATGTGACACAAGCATTAAACACAACGTTAAAGGAGAAATAAGGAATAAAAGCCCCAGGATAAGCCTGTGCTGTTTCCCTCAGGTGGCTGCACTCGCCCAGGCACTGGAGAAATGCTCCTTCCCTCTGTTAATGAACCACCCTGTGCCCACCCTCACCACCATCCTGGGGCACCAAAGGATGGATGTGAGGAGGAGTTTGGTACTTACTGCAGCTGGCACATGTGGGATTTTACTGCCTGAACTAATTTCATTCACTTTTCACCTTGGAAGCATCCCCTGAATGCCTAAAACCTTCCTGGGTGTTTGAACAGGGTGGAAAACATGACTCTAAATCCCAGTGGATGCTTCCTGTGCTCAACACACACCAAACTCTCAGCCCCAGGGACCTGCACCGAGGCAGCCTGACCCACCGAAGAGCTCAAGAAACAAATAAAGCCATATTTTAACAACCTCTAATCCAAGCAAGGCTGTGCTGTGATGGCTGGAAGTGGCTGGGCTATGGCAGGGAGCTGGGAAGCCGTGTGGCACATCCCAAATGCCAGTGCTCCCTGTGCCCCACCCCATGGGCACACCGGCGATGCTCCAAGGTGGGATGGCTCCAAAGCCAGCCCCAAATCCCAGGAGTACAAACACCATGTGTTCAGAGAGGACAGAGCCAGGAGGAGAAGCGTTCTGGAGGCTGGGGGAGAGCCAGGCAGCCGCGACCCTCAGGGCTGAGTCCGCACGGTGCCAACTTCACCCTCGCCCAGCCCCTTTCCAAGGGGAAACGGCTTTGGAAGGCAGCTGGTTCTCATTGAGAGCCTCTGCAGCCGGCATGGGGGGAGAGAGCCTGCAGGGAAGGGCAGGGGGAGGAGGAGGGGCGAGAGGATCGGGATTAAAATAATATTGTGTCGAAATCTCAATGAGAGGGAGGAAAGGGGGAAGAGGAGAGAAACGAGCGCTTTCTGCAAGGCAGCGCCGGCGATCCAGCCCGAGGCTGATCTGGGATTATCTGCTGGCTCCCAGCAATGTTCTGGTGCTGGCTGGTTTGTCCTCATTTAAACCTGGATTGATCCTATTGCATACACCCAGCCAGGGCAGCTCCTTCCCTCTGGCACATCGGGCAGCCCAAAGGCACCACTGGGAACGGAGCCGCTGCTCGTAAGGCGGACAATGCACTCACAGCTCACAAAACCCTTCCACAGCTTTGTCTGGGCACAGAGAGCCCCTCTCTGGGGCAGCCCAAGGCTCTGGGAGGTGACAGCCCTTCAGTGAGCACCTTTTATTTTACAATTTTTGGTGCTGCCTCTGTGTTTTAAAGCCATCAGTTCCAAAGTGCAGCCCGCTGGGATGTGCGTGGATACGCCAGCCTGGAGGGGAAAGGGCTCCTGCCCCACTCCAACAAAACCTGTTTGGTGACAGACCTCATCTAAACATGCAAAACTCCAGGATGTGAGACAGGTTCTTCCATTTTTCCTTCTGAGATTCAATTTCTTTGACAAAAAAGTAGATTTCAAGCCAAGAATCAGGAAGCTTGACCATATTATTTTTACTGTTTACCTTTTTTTCAATACTAGCTGTGGTCCAACTGAATCTCCTGTGTTTGACTTCTGACTGCCAAGATCTCAGCTGAATTTTCTGGGACCAACTATCCCTAATTCTCCCAATACACAGTGGTTTCCTCTCACCCACAGGGAAGGGGCAGGGAGAGAACCATGATTTAGGCTGTACCAATGACATGGAGCTCCAGCAGCGGTTTCCTACAGGAATAAGCCCTGGGCATCCAGTTTCCTTGATGGCTTTGAAAAGCCACGCTCAGCTTTTCCTTCCTGCAGGTTTAACACGAGCTGACACTTCCCAGTGAGGCAGCGGAGCTCCGGGGACTGCGGAGCTCAGCACATAAAACACCCAGAGCTGCAGCCTTTGAAGCAGAGCCCTTCAAAGACAGGCACATACCAAATCTACTGAGGTTTTCTACACAAACAAATTCAGCATGGCAAGAGCAAAACTAATTTGCAAAGATCTTTAATGTTGGAAGTCTCAAATGACCGACCCTTTCAAGCACAGCTGAATCCAATCCGGCTCTGAAGGTCTGTACTGGCGATTCAACATGGAAAAGACACGGATATTTCAAAGTATGTGGCTGTAATTAGTGGGGAATAAAGAATGACTCCAGTTTTCTTGTTTTAGTGATGAAGAGGCTGCCCAGTGAGCTCCTAGTCTGTAACCTGTGAGTGACTTTTTTTTTAAAACGTAATTCTCTGACATTCCCCTTCCATTCAAATAACTCAGCAATGGAGGAAGAGCAGCTCCCTGTACTCACAGGATCCTTACCTCACTTTGTACTCTCCCAGGAATTTCCTTGTTCTGCTGGGGGTGGAAATCTCCCCAGACACACATCCCTTTGTGCAGGCACTGAAACAGGCACGGTGCAAATGGAAAAGGCAGATGGATTCCCATGCTGGAAATCCCCGTGGTATTTTCAAGATGGGCCAAAGCAGAAAAGGGCTCGTTCTGGGGTCTGGTCCTCCAAACAAGCCAGCGCCTGGCTCACTGGGACACTGCCCTGAGCTCTGGGGGGGCTGGGATGTCCCCACCAGAGACAGGAGCAATCCCAGAATGTTAAAGGTTGGAAAAGCCCTCTAAGATCAGCAGCTCAAACCATTCCACTTGCCCCCAAGTGCCACATCCACATGGCTTTTATAAAAATCGCCCCAGGGATGGTGACTCCACAACTGCCCTGGGCAGCTGTGCCAGTGCTGGACAGTCCTTTTGGGGAAGAAATTTTCCCAAATATCCATCCTAAACCTCTGCTGGCACAACACCCAACAGCATCCAATGCTCCCTGCAACAGCCCTGCATGGGCACAGCCACACTGACCCAGCTCTTCTCCTGGCATCAGATCCAGGAACAGATCCAATGTGCCACGGATGCAACTCCCATCCCATGTCCTCACCTGCACCCTGCAAACCCACAGGAACCCACCTGAGATGGAGGAGAGAGCCCCCAGCCAGGGCTTGCAAAACTCCAGAGCTGCCACCCAACTCAGGCCCCAGCCATAAAACGAGCACCACAATAGTGTTATTTATTTTTTTGGAGTCACAAATGATTTCCAGCAGCAGGAGGGTGAGGGATGCAGCGCTGGACCCGGCACCCAGCCAGTCTCATAAATGGTTGGCAGCCAGCAGAGCAGCAAACCCATTTCTATTGAAATGAGCTTGTTACTACTAATTTTTACTGGCTTCCTGGTCGATTCATAAAGTTTTGTTGGGTTGTTTTTTTTTTTGTTCTGTTGGGGTTTTTTTGCAGATCTCAGAAAGCAATTCCATGACACTTGAGGAAAACTGAGGCCTGTCCTTGCCACCAAGGACTGCTCTGGACCCGGCCCAGGCGCCCACAGCCGCTCTGGAAACTGTCGTGTTCATAAAACCTTAGCAGAAAGAGTTCTCCAGAACAGGCCCAAATCAAAACCTGCTGGATTCAGTTTTACTGGGATCAGACCTGTGGCAGAACCACTCGAGCCCTCAGTGGCAGCTGCAGACACACAGTTTATAGGGAGGGATTGGGTCTGAGACATTAAATGGCTCATTTTCACATCTGCTCCTTCTCTCCACAGCTGGATACCCCGAGCTGCTGCACCAGACAAACCCAACCAGATCTAACCTTGGAGCCGGAGCTTTTTATAAGCACCAGGGACTGTTTGCTGTGACATTTGGCAAAGCTTTGCTTCTGATGAGGGGATGGATCACAGCATCATGGAATGGTTTGGGTTGGAAGAGACCTTTAAGATCATCCTGTTCCACCCACTTCCATGGGCAGGGACACCTCCCACCAGACCAGGTTGGTCAGAGCTCCATCCAAACTGGCCTTAAACACTTGCAGGGTGAGAGGTCCTGTTGGTTTACATCACAACTTCTGTGGATTTTAAGAAGAATACTGGAAAAAAACTACTTATAGTTCATTGTACCTACAGCTCACTTTAGGGTTCAGAGAGCAACAAATACCCAAACAAAAAGTAAAAAAATCAGGGCACAATGACTGTGTTTGCCACAGAGCTCGGGGGAAGACGCAGCGGTGCTTCCAAAGGAGCAACATTTATTCAGGAATAAAGGAAAGCAGAACCATGGGAGCTCCCAGCCACCACAGCCCATGTTTGCCTTCCCTGGGCAGGACAGGGATGCTCCCAGACCCCACAGCCTCATGCAGTGGGGGATGAATCAAGTGCCTCATTCTTCCCTGTGGACAAACTTGGCTTTTCCTGGTGCGGGATCGCACAAACGGGGCCTTGTGTGAGCGTCGCGTCCGTGCTCGGCCCCGGAACAGGCCGGGCTTTGGAGCAGCCAGGAGGGGAAAAGAAAGAGAAGAAAGGGAAGAAAAGGGATGTGCTCTGCACAGCACGTCCATCCCTGCAGGAGCCTCCGGAGACAGGTGGAATAAAGCTAAAGACAGCTCAGCCTTATCAGAGAAACAGAATGGGTTGGGTTGGAAGGACCTGAAAGCTCATCTCGTCCCAGCCCCTGCCCCAGGCATGGGCCCCGTCCACAAGACCAGGCTGCTCCAAGCCCAATTCAACACTTCCAGGGATGGGGCAGCCACAATTTCTCTGGGCAGCCCATGCCAGGGCTCACCCACAGCTCATCACCCACTACCAAGTGCTGCAGCTCCCTGCAGGTACCTCCGAGGCTTTTCTCCCTGATTAAACAGACAACAGGACTCTGCATCACTGTGTGTGAAAGTACAAAGCAGCTGGCATATTTTTTTTAAAGTCTTTAACATTCTTTGGCTTCTCTCCTGGAAAAATCTTAGCAAATGAGACCTTAATGAATGGAAAGAACTGAAAAATAGCCTTTCTGCTGGTGGGTTCTGCTCCTGCTCATGGAATATGCAGATAAACCCAACACAGTTTTGTCTCCCGCCCTTCCATGTAGCCACTGTGAGAAATCCTGCCTGGATATCCCTGGCATCAAGAGATGCCCCTGCAGCAGCATGAAGACTCCAACTTCTCCAGCCTGGAGGGATGGGCAGCCCGATCCTTCTCAGCCGCTACAAGCACTTCGGAGGAGGAACATCTCCAAAGCCATAAACCAAACACAGGCACAGGAAGGGGAGGGCAGCTCTTCCAAGCCCAGGCGGGAAAATGGCCAAGCTGCAGTGGGTCCAGCTGAACATCAGTGTCCAGCTGGGACAGCAAATGTGACACGAGGGCACTTCCATGAATTGCCATTTGGGGAGGGATGGCTTTGGTCCAGCATTTGCTCTGGGAACCACACTTGGAGTGGATGGGGAGGGCTGGGGGATGCTGCAGGACAGGAGCACGTGGGCTCTGCTGCAAGGGGTCCTTGAACCCTGAGCAAAGACCTCCTGCATCTCCCAGGAACACAGAACTGCTGTGAAGGGGAAAACAAACTCTCTACAGATCCCTCTCTCTTGCACTGTTGGGAATTTGACTTTTTTGGCAGGTTTCATACATGGGCTTTTATAACCTGAAAGGCAGAATGCCGAGGGCACGGAGCAGCATCCCAGCCTATGTGTTCCCAGCCAGAGACTGCATCCCTGCGGAGAGGCAGGGACAGGCTGTATTTTGTCAGGGTTTCCAGGCCTGAGCATTAGAGGCAATTCTTATCCATTAAAAGACTAAAAAGTGGAAAATATGAAAAGAAAAAAGAGGGGGAAACCTGGGGTGCAGGGCTGTTAAGGAGATGCTGGGGCAGGAAAAGAGCTTCAGGTTTAAATCTGTTTATATCCTCTGATGCTGATGGTTTTTTCCCCACATATTTTCCCATATCCAAAGCCTGGGATGAAGAACCAGCTTCTCACTGAAGGAGAAGCTTCTCTGGGAAAGGGGTGGTGGGACAGCAGCTCAGTCCAGCACTTCAGCACCGGAGCCGTTTGATCCCTGCTCCAGCCCCAGGAGCTGCAAAGGCCATTACCAGTCAGCATTAGCAGCTCTGCAAGAGGTCAGCCAAGACAGGCATTTCCACATCAAATGGTTTTGTTCTTACAGAAGAAAAGCCCCAAACAGGAATCCAACAGTCCTCAACATCCCAAGCCCAGATGCCAGTGCTGGAGATGTGCTGCACATCTTCCCCTCAGTCTCCATTCTCCCAGCACTCTGCCCCCGGGGTGATGCTTTTTTCCAGCTAAACACCCATTTTCCTGGAGCTACAAGAAAGCTGGAGAAGGACTTTTGACAAGGTGGTGAGGCCCTGGCACAGGGTGCCCAGAGAAGCTGTGGCTGCCCCTGGATCCCTGGAAGTGTCCAAGGCCAGGCTGGAGCAGGAGCAGCCTGGGACAGTGGGAGGTGTCCCTGCCCATGGCTGGGGGTGAACAGGATGAGCTTTAAGCTCCCTTCCAACCCAAACCAGGATCCAATGAACCAACCAAGTGAAAGGCACAGAGCAGGGGCAGAGCGAGTGCTGGGACAGGCACCACCCAAACTCAAACCTCAGTGAGCCAGTGTCCCCCCTCCTCCACCAGCACCCAACACCTGGATCCCCTGCAGCACACTCCTCTGCTCCCTCCCAGAGCCCGTGGCACTGCAGGACACACGCAGAGCTGGGAATCACAGCCCCACGTGCCCAGTCCCACCGATCCCAGGCACTTGGGAAGCACAAAGGGTCGAGTCTCCTTTGCCAGTAAATCGAACCTGCGGTTCCAGGGGCTCGGGACACTTCAAAGCCCTCAGCAGCACTGAGGGGATGGACTTTTCAGCTGTCGAGCAGCAAAGCAAAATCCACACAAATAAGCAGTGTTCCAGAAAACCAGGTTTAACCATCAGCGGCTCCCAGCGACGGGGGATGTTTTTCCTGAGGTATTTTTTTTCCTCCTCCTTCCAGTTTGCTGCCTTTTTTTTTTTTTTTTTAATTTCTTACTAAAAGCCAGCTTGAGCTCCCACACCACACAACCCTTTTGGGTCTGAGCATCCTCCAGAGGTAAAATGCTGAGTTAGGCCTTGGAGCCCGGGAAAGGAGGTGCCTTTGATGAATAGCAAATCTCCAGACTTCAATCGCTCCGGTGAGCGCCACACATTTAATAAGTTATTTCCGTGGAAAACCTTGGTAACTCAGTTATGAATCAAGCCCATAAACACCTCTCACTCATCAAAGTGCCACAAAAAAATCTATTACTGGGACTGTGAACACAAGCCTCTCTCTACAGGTCCCCTATAAGAAGCCAAAATTCCTCCTTCAAAACATTCACCATTTTCAAAGGTCATAAATACACTGTGTCCAGTATTCAGCAAATCCCTTTAAAAAGCAAAACACAGGCACAGGGAAAAAGGAAAGTTCAAACAAAGCCGGATCCATCGGATCCATGCTGGTTAAAGGACACAACCAGAGCTACATCAAAGGAACTTTTACTACCTAGAAAGTTGTATCCAACCCCTAATAGGGTGCAAGAATGTAATGTTTAGGCTACAAAGATTAAACTAATTTACTTTTAAGTAACTTGCTTACTTCCTGATGTTTCTTTTTTTAAGATGTTTCTTTTTTTAAGAGTGATGCCTAGGTGCTTGGAGAAGTGAGGGATGTGATTATTCTGTGATTCAAGGCCAAACATCATAACTACCCAGTGAACCACAGACAAAAACATATTTTATCTGGATGTTGTACTTTCTCCAAGAACTTCTAGGTTGAAAACATCCAGGCTAGCTGTGAAAATCCATCCCAGTTCCAGGTAAGAGAGGGAGAAAAAGCAACTCTCTCCTTCTCTGCTGGTACCTACTGAGAACTTCAGCGTCTTGCCTCCCAGGGAGCCACGCTCCCCAAATACAGCCTGTGGAACTGTCACTTCAGGCCATCATCCTGCCTGGCTCCATCACGGCAAATTCTCCTTTGGAGTCTGGGAGCTGTGTGTATTCACAGAAATAAAGAGGCATCATCTGCAAAGCAGCTTTAATCCCTGCATCAGGCACGGGGCCCAATATTGGTGAGACAAACCTCCTTCCACTCCTTGTGCAGGCTGTGCCACTCCAGGCAGATGATCCTAAGGCTCTGGAAGCCAGTTTGGATTGTTTTCCTTCCTTTTTCTGAACAAGGGACAACTCCAGCTGTCCAGATTTTTAAGGACAGCTCTGACTGTTCTCATTTCTTAAGTGCTGCCTGTTGGATGGTTATAGCAACAAAGTGACATTTTCCACCTCACACTCCAGGAGACACCTTCCCCCCTGTCAGACCATCTTTGGAGGTTGCTGCACAGGATGCAAAGCCTCAGAGGAAGCTTGATGTCCCTCCTCAGGAGACATTCAGCGCAAACCACCTCTCTTCCCACCAACAGCAAATTCCTCAGTGGTCCCTCAGCCTTCACAAAATTAATTTCCCCTCCCCACATCATGGTCCTGGCTGAGCTCTGCACTAATCCCAAGACCAAAAGCCCTGCATTACCAGCCCACAGGGTATTTTATACAAACAGGTGGCACTTGCTTTAGAAACACCTCTATGGCTGCACAGCCACTGCTGGAGCTCAATCCTCCTTCAGAGCCCCACGCTCTGCACGGATGGAGCCACAGGCACCTCTCCACAGGAGACACTGGGTACAGGTGCCACCCTGAAGGTCTACTGCCACCAAAGCATGGTCACCCACCAGCTCTGTGGGAGCCTGCTCAGGTAGAGCTCAATGCTCCAGCTGTTGGTTTGGTGGCCCAACATGGCTTATCCCACAGGGTTTTAATGGAAAAACAACCACATGGAGGCAATATCTCCCTCCAGCCTTGATCTAGGGTGCTTCTCCTCCACTGGCAAGTCATTTAACTTTTTCTTTTAAAATTTTTCTTAAATTGCTGCTTGCTTAATGCTCTAAACAACTTCTTCACCTGCTTATTATTTTCCCAGGTGGAATACTCTCTGCTGGGTTACTCTGCTTATGGATGAAGCCCTGCTATCATCAGGCTCTGGACACAACGAGGAGCCCACCTGGCTACAGAATCAGTGATCCCTTCCCTTCACCTTCTGCCCCAAAGGAATGTCTGAACTCCAGGAGCTGCCACCCGAGCCACCACCCCGGTGAGCACAAATGGGATGCGGAAAAACTCACTGCCCTCCACAAAAAGAAAGACATCTTTATATAAAATAAAAGAGCACACCTGCACCTCTGTGAAAGGGACAGCACTGAAAGCCCAGGCGTCGGCTCCCAGAGCTTCCCCACTCCCAGAGCTTCCCCACCTTCCCTTGTGGGCATTAACTCCATGATTCACCCTGCACTTGGAGAAGCTGCCTTTGATGTCAGCCCCAGGCAGGGCCAGAAGCTGCACATGAGCAAACCCCCAGGGAGAGCAGGTTATTGCTCTGATGTTCTTCAGTCATCCCAGCTCTCCCATGGGGATTCCAACATCCATGGCCATCCACAGCCATGTGGGAAAAACCTCCACAGTGAGCAAGGAATTCCTCTCTGAAGCACACTGGAAAATAGATGCACTTTATTTCCCGTTGGCAAACTGAAATTACGGAGGAAAACTGTTTAATATAAAAACATCTGACAAAGCACCTCCAGGATGTATTTTTTTGCATCAAAGAAGTAGCTCTTGGCAACAGGCTCGTTCCTCCGACCAGGAGAGGTTTTAGCCAAACCCTGATTGTTCTAGGCTGCACAGGGGAAGACAAGCCAGCAAACCTACAGTTAAATATGAAAGAAAAAAAGAAACCAAAACCATTACTGGCCCAAACAAACATCTGTCTGTGATTAAACTGGATGCACAGATATGTTGTGCCTTTTTTTAAAGGATTTGTTTCTGCAGGAGCGGGGGAAGAAGGGATGAAAAGGCTCCAGGGTGGTGCTGGGTCAGACCCAGCCTGCACCCCCAGCTGGCACTGAGACACACCAAAGCCAGAGCCCATCCTCAAAACCCAGCGTTCCCCCCCCGAAGCAACTGCTGCCCTATTAATGAGAAAAATACCCTTTTTTTCTATTAACAGGTAATTCCAGAATCTCTCCCCCAGCCCGGAAAGGGCAATGTTTGCCCAGTTGCCACACACATCCGCCTGACAGATTTAATGGGCTTTTTTTTCCCCTACTCCTAACACACAGGATCTTCATAAATTTCCTTGTTAGCATAAATCCTGCAGCCTGTTATTTCTGGGGGGAGAGGAAGGGAGATGTTAACTTTCTCCATTCAGTGGGTTTTAAAACATGCTTCCTTAAGTTCATCCTAAATATTGCTGGGAGCAGAAAAACCCCTCTGGCTCTCGCCTGGAGCCCTGGCATCGCCTCAGCAGGGCTGAGTCCCCAGCTGGGATGGATGCTCCTGCCTTCTTCCTCCCTTTGGTGGTACAGGGACCCTGCTCCCCAAATCCAACACCCCCAGCCCCATCACTGCCCTGCAAAAACTTCCCCATCTTCCCAGGCCTTAAAAAAAAAAGAAAAAAATCAGAAATCATTTAAATAAGCTCCAGCCCATTCAGTCTCTGTGTTTCTTCTCTCTCTTAATTCACAGACTTCCTCCACCATCATCAGTCACCAAGCAGAGCTCATCTCCACATGGAGCCCATCACCTTCGGGACATCAGCAAAGCTTCTGGGAACAAACTCATGGCTGTGCTCCCACTTTCAGGTGGAAAACACCTTCCTGCTGCTTTGGAGCATGGACAGGAATTCACCCCTCCTCCAACAAACCACCAATTCAACACTTCTTCTTTAGGATGCACATTTTCATCTACAAATGGGTTCACCAGAGTTGAAACTCTTGGAGAGTTTTAGCACATGGGAAGTGACTTTGAAGTTTAAAAAAAAAAAAAGGTATTTTTGGAAAAAATAAACCATCATCTTCCCCTGGTGATGATCAGGTCAGCACAGAGACCTACAGGTGCAAGGCTACCTTTTGCTCTCCTACCTGTCCTACCCTCCTGCACAGTCCTCAGGACCTCCAGAATTTAAAGCCACCACTAACAAGAACTTTGGTCAATGCTCATCATGGGACTTTTTCAACAGGAATGGGCCTATTCCATGGGTTTTAAGGAAAGGTCCTTCCCAGAGCCGGTGAGGGAGAGTCCTGTGGGATTCAGAGGAAGGCAGGCAATCCCAAAGCCCACAGCAGCTGCTCCAGCACGTCCCCACCATCCCATCCCATCCCAGCTCCCGCAGAGCGGCTCAGCCCTCCACACGCCTGGCAAGTCTAACGGGTACAGCAGCTTCTTGGCATGTGCTGGAGGAGCCAAGTCTGAGGGGAAAGAAAAAAAAATTACTACAAATGTTCCACCAATTATGAGTCACGAGGCTGAGCTTTTGTTCCCGCCTTGCTGGATTTTGCCCTTTCCCTGGTATTTCCCCAGCTCTGGCTGGGAGCCGTGGGGACGCCAGGACTGGCCAAGGCTCTGCTGGCTCCTGGGGGACAGACAGGCTCAGCCCAGGCCAGGGAGCCGCCTGGGTTTAAAATATAACTCGCCAAACAGCAAGTTTTCTTCAGCTCTGCTCCCCAGGCAGAAATGAATCTAAGGAGGAAAAGATGGAGCCCCTCTTTGTGCTCCCACAAGCCTGAACGTGGCACTGCTTAAGCTCAAGAGGCAGAAACTTTGGGGTCAAACATCTCCAAGTGCCTTTTCCCACCAACCCAGATCTTCCCAGGCCATGGCACCTCACTGAGAAAACAGGAGCACCCCCATTCCAAGTGAAAAGCTGTGGCTGGACACCAATCCTTGGACAAACAACTTTGTTCAAGACCCAAATGCTTTGAACATGAGATGAAGAGGGCTCTGGGTTATCATCCATGGATCCAGGTCATATCTACCCAACTATCCACAACTTGTGCTCCCAGTTAGCACTGACTGTTCCTCTGAAGTTTACAGTGAGCCTGCTAGTTCACTGAAGACGTTCCCCCTTTTTAAGGGCAATATTACAGCCAGGAAAGGTTCTACTTCAAAAAGAGGGTTTGTTTTTTCTAAAATTTACACATATGACAGAGATCATCCTTTGCCTTCATCTTAAAACCTCCTGTTTAGAAGTTCATCAAGTAAAGGAGTAACAGGAGAAGAATGGTTCTCTTTGTTACACAAAATTGAATTTTGTGGTTTTAGTAGGAAAAGCCTTTTTGATGATCAAAGCTGGAGCAATAAATAGTAGTGGCTTGATGCTAGATCCAAAATGTACTTATTTTTGGAAGACGAGTTAGATGCCCACTGAGTCCCTCGGTACACAAGAGGAGGCAGGGAGGACCTTGTGCTTTGTGCATCACTCCCACAGACCCACATGTCAAGCAGAGCTATTAAATGAGTTGAAATGGAGAATAAACAAACTGAAATGTGGCAGGTAGACTGGAGCCTAAGTGGGGTTTTCCCTTGTACTTCCCCATGATGACATGTATGGGTTAACTTCAACAGGGCTCTTATCCTCTTTCAGCAATTGTGAGCACCGGGGAAAAATAAATCACCCAGCCCCAGACTCTTATTAAAAGCTACACCACTGGAAACAGCACAGGGGGAGAGGAGGGATCCGGTTTCAGCACAATCTCGGTCACATGCTATCATTATATTGTTCAAGGAAAAGTTAAAATCTCTCTTCTCTTCCAGCAAATCTACCAGATGTCCCATAAAGACTGAGCCATGAGAGAAGCTAAACCACTACATCCTTAGGAACCCCAGTTTTCCAACTCAGCTGCTGTAATTAATGCCAATTATTGAGTTACAACAAAAGCCACAGGCACGGGGAGCTTTAGGGATGTGCATCCAGCCCCAGGAATGCTTGCTAGGAATTGCAAACACATATTTATTAGAGGACAAGGCTGAATGATCCGAGTCCTGGCTATCAATTGTTCCCCTGCTCTGGACACTTGGCAGCACAACAAAAGCCCGTGGGCCGGCACACGCCGGATCCGGCACGCGGCAACTGCGGCACCGCCGGCCGGCCACCGCAGGGGGACCTGAAAGGACAAGGAGAAGGGAAAATCCCCAGAGGGAAATGTGCCACCGTGCCATGATACAGACCCTGTGCTGTTTGAACCCGCTTTGGAGTTGGGATTGGCTTAAGCATCCTGAGGAAGGCACAAGTCTCATCAAACTGGCCGTAAACTCTTGCAGGGAAAGAAAATGAAGAGAAAAGCCACAATGAAGGGATCAGTACCCCAAAGATCCCCTCCACCACCTCCCCTGACTCACAGCATCCCCCCAGGAGCGCAGCAGGTTCCATCCATGTGCTCAGCAATCCAACAATGAGGCTCTGAGGTGCCCAAGACCCATCCCACCCCAGCTGCTGAAGGAGGCACGTGGGGCTCCACCAGTACCCACATTTGTCTGCCTTCATCCCAGTTCTCAGACCATGAACCAGGAAAAGAAATTAAACCTGGTCCTATAGCTAGGCCCCTCCTGTCCCACACAGTCAGCCCCCAGCCCGGGATGAGACACCAAGGAGAAAGATGTGGAATGATCGCCGCAGCCAGAGCCCGGTGCCGAGCCAAGGAAAGCCCCAACTCTACCTGCTGTCAGGTAAAACCACCTCAGGCCTTGCAGAGTCCCATTAAGTGAATGAAAGGTTGCAGGGTGGGGCAGAGCAAAAACCAGGACCTAATTAAGCCAAGCTTTGTTCGGGATCTTCAATGGCTCCGTAGCTGGGAGCCTGCTCATGAAAGCAGGGATTGCAGCCTGGGGCCAGGGCCCAACAGGTAACACCAGCCCAACCGAGCCGGAGCCGGCAGGAACCACCACAGAGCAGCAGCACTGGAACGGCCTCACTGCCATGGAAATGGGGTGGGCCCACAGCCCAGCCCCACAGCAGCCCATGGCCCTGGAGCCTGAGATAGGTCCGGGTGGCTTCCACACGGGACACGCGTGGCCCTGTGGCCACCTCCCAAATATCCCTGCTCATCCCACTAACAGCATCTTATCACAACATGCACAGCACAGACCTCTTGAGAAAATCAACTCAAATAACTGCTCTTTTTTTCCTTCTCTTCACACTAAGAACACAAACCAAGAGCAGCACCAGGACCCCCGTCCCCTCCTGCCGTCCTGCCCCACCACCAGCCCCCGGCGCAGACCTCGCAGGCGGGAAGGCACAAACAGCTGCCAACCTGAGAAATCTCCAGGCGTGACGTTGGGAGAGTTTGTAGCCTCTGTTTCAGTGTAAGACAACGTGGAATCTGATAGATCTGGGAAAAAAAAAAGAAAGCACTTTTAGTCCTGCTGCGTTTGCCAGCGCTACGTGAGCACCCGTGGCTCCTCAGCTTCCCACCACCTCCCCGAGAGAAACTCTCCACAGAGCCAGAAAGCAGCGATTAACTTTGTAGCTCCACCACGCAAATGCAAAGCTTGAATTGCTCGACCACAAAAATAACTCCAGTTAAGTTGATCAAACAAGTAGGAACTTGGTGCTTACTGGATAAAGTTACATTAAGCCTCTAAACAAGTCAGAGTTACTATACTTAATTATCACCATTAAAATTCTTGAAGCTGTTTATTCTTGCTTCCTTCCTTCCTTCCTCTTTGCTGAAGCGAAGGAAACTTTGTTTTAACAAGTTAAGAGTCTTTGTTATTCTCTCTTGCTTACACCCCTCTAATTAAGTGCTCAACTGTTTGCTCACAGATTAACTATTATTTTTCCAATCAAACAAGCCAGTGAAGCAAATTTCAGTCCCTGGCTGTTGTTTTAATAAAGTCACGTGTTGCTCACTATCATCTCTCCCTGCAGCACAAGCAGTTTCTAAAGGGAATTAACTTGGAAGGGGGAGCATGGGGAGGGACAACTCCTCTTTTTTTGCCTCCACACCTAACAAAAAACCAGAAAAAAAGCCACCACCAGCCAGTTTGGCTTTGCAGGCCACTCTGGTCACAGTCCTGTAGCAACAAAGGCGCCCGGTACAGGGTGCACACATGGCTGAGTCGCCCGAAGCTCCCAGGCCTGGCAGGGCGGGGACTCACCTTTGGCAGGGGCAGCTCCTGCCTTCCCCCGGGGCTGGCTGGGACAGGCAGGCACTGCTGTCCCCTCCTATCGCCTGCCAAACCCCATCTGCCTCCTCCCTGTCCCTGCCCCACGCGAGCAAAAGCAGCTCCCCTTGGTCATTAACCCCAGTACATCACTGACTACAGGATAAAGGGAGAAAGCCCCCAGCTGCACAGATCCCAGCAAGAAATCCAGGAGGGATGTGGGATTCCTCCCCTCCCTCCCATGTCTTTGCTTCCCATTCAATTGAGCAAGAAGCAGGGCTGAGAAAGGATGGTGAGGATGCATAATGCCAGCTCAAAGCACTTCCAGGCCAACGTGCAGCACACAGGACCAGGATCCAAGGCTGCCAGGCTCTCCAGCACCCTGCACTCCCTACCCAGCCTACCCACCCCAGCTGCTTTCACCAGCTTTGTTTGGAAAACCTTTTATAATTTCCCAGGAAAAATGACACCCCATCCAGAAATGACACAGCGCTGAGTTTCAAAGACTTTCCGTCTCATCGTAAGGAGCAGAGGAAGGGTAATAGCCGGTTCCTCCATGGAGCAGCACGGCCAGGCCTTTATGGAAATGGCACCCAGGAGCTCCCACTCCCGCAGATTACACACGCAGACAAAACATGACGTCTGGTAACCTTTCATTACGCCTCCATTAAAAATAGAGCTCCATATTATTTTGGAAAAATATGCATGTGTCTACATGGTAATTTGGTAGGATAAACTGGAATCCATTTAGTTCTTAAAACCCGTCAGCTGATGCTTGCTCAGAAATAATGAGCAGCCATAAAACCCCGACTTGTTGGCTTTTGCCTGATGTGCCAGGCAATAGTTGGGCTGTCTCAGAACCAGCACTGGGGCTGCACCATGAAAGAGTTCCCGGGAGATCAAAAGAGACAAAACACGTACCCAGTGGCTTTTGCTCATCATTAGGAGACAGCCGAGAGTAGGGAGGTGGTGGAGACTCTGGAAAAACAAAACTTCAGGTTAGTGCTGTGTTCAGTTCATCAACAAAGCCTCTCGCTTTCTCTTTTGGGGTAGGAACTCCTCCAAGGTTATGAACACCCAGTGGAAAACAAAACACTTGGAAATAACTGGAGACCAAGGGTTTCCCAGTTTTTGAAGAATGGGAGTTTCACTGTGAACTTTCAAAGTGGGCTTTGCTACTGAAAATGCTGCACCCCTCTGCCCCATATCTGTGCCTGGACACTCCACAGCTTGAGCCACACAAAACAACACATTTTTCCCAAAGAACTACATTTCCATCATCTGCACTGGGAGACAACCTTCCATCCATGACTCCAACACACAGGGCTTAACAAGTGCTCCCAAACACTTCACAAGTACTGAAAAGAGAGGTTGGGTGATGAAAAGACTCCTCTGGGCACACAGGACTGACACCAGAGCCAGGCTGGCTTCAGCCACCAAGCCACCCAAGTAACTATGGTCCATCCCAACAAAGGCCTCGGCACAGAAGCGGCTCAGGAGCACAGCCCACCATGATCCCGCTCGCCCTGAATCCACCCCACAAAGCTCCTGAGCTCGGCTTTAAGCAGCAGGACTGAGCAGTCATGTGCTCCAAGTTCAGCAAGTCCTCAGAGGTGCTTTGCTGAATCAGGTCATTCAGCCAGCTCTTGCTGTCCTTGAAAGGGTCAAGACCATGCAGAAGGCTGATGAAGGTCCTTCATCAACTCCATGCCGTGATTAGAGGGGTTTCATTTCCCTTTCCAAAACATGACAGTGATGTTTCTTGAATTAAAACTTGCCAAAACTAAGTGTGCAGACGGCTGGGCTGCATCAAGGCACCAGCATTGAGCAGACAACGACTTCAGTGAGAAGTTGTATTGTGAAGTCAATCAGTGGCACCACATTGACCCCAGAGCACGGAAACATAGGTGTGCTCCTCAGCTCCCACCTGCACCTGGCAGCACTCAGCCAGCAACTGCAGCTCAGCTTGGCTGAGTTCATCAGAAAGAACCTCAAGCATCCCCTGTGTGATGGCTCTGGGGTCACTAATGCTTCTCAGAAAAGGTTCCCCATTTCCCCTAACAGAGCAGGGTGCCTGTAGATCTCAAAAAAAAAGAAAAAAAAAAGAAAAAGAAAAAAAGAAAAAAAAAAGGTTTCAATGTCCCCATGTGGATGTAACTGCCCAACCTGGCCGTGCGGGTCCCACGCCAGAGCCAGACCTGCTGTCACCACGGACTCGTTTGAAGCACCCCAGCACTTCCACACCCCTCAGCTACATCACCCCACAGTAAACTGGGTGGGAAACACCAACAGGATGATCTCCGTAGGGAGCCACTTGTGGAAAAGGGCATCAAGGCCTTTTCTTGGCTCCTGTTACCAGCGCCCAGTCGGCGCGGGTGGGGTCCTGGCACAGTCACCCATTATCAAAGTGATAAGGAGGCACTTGATAACAGCTCTGCTTTCTACTACTCCCAGCACAGGGCTGGCAGCCGCTCACCGCTGGGAAAACCACCACCGCTGCAGGAAAGAGACCGGGAAACTTCTCCCGTTTCTAAAATAAATGCCCCGTTCCTAAAAACGCAGCTCAACTCCAACTGGAATAAAAAAGCTGCCTCCAGCCTCTAGCGCCCTTCGGGAGAAGCACGCCTAGAAGAGAAGTTTCTTTGAAAGAAGTGATGCAAAGCAAGGCAGGAGCCCAGATTGCAAAAGAAATAATAAAATCAAAGCTTTTGCCAAAAAAAGGGGCAGTCAGCACAGATTCATAGGATGGTTTGGGTTGGAAGAGATATTAAAGATCATCTCGTTCCATGCCCTGCCATGGGCAGGGACATCTTCCACTATCCCAGGCTGCTCCAAGCCCTGGCCAACCTGGCCTTGGACACTTCCAGGGATCCAGGGGCAGCCACAGCTTCTCTGGGCACCCTGTGCCAGGGCCTCCCCACCCTCCCCGGGAACAACTCCTTCTTAATATCCCATCTAACCCTGCCCTCTGGCACTGGGAATCCAGCTGTCCAGTTTCATTGCAGTTTTTGTACAGCCTGTTAAGTATCATTTCGATTTCTGCACCTCAAACTCCAACATGTCTCTGCTCCGTGTAAGTATTCCCTGCTGACACGGACACACAATCACGTATTGCTGAAAGAAACAAAAAACCCTCAAGAAAACCAAACCTAGCCTTGAAAATGCTCACCTCTGCCCACGGTAAAAAATGCGAAACCCACCAGAAATGCAGGAGCCCCAGGAGTCCCCGCGGGTTCGGGGATCCCCGCGGCGGGGACATCCCCGCAGCCCCCCCGAAGCGCCTGCGGCTTTAAGCCGGCGGCGGTGACCGCCCGGCTCCGATACGAGCGAGCCAGGCTGGCGCCAGCGGGATGGAGCCGCCGATTATCGCCCCTTCGGCTCCCAGACAGCGGGGAAACTCCGCGGGAAGGGAAAAAAAACATAAAGAGAAAAGGCTTTTTACACACAACTGGAACCGCTGGTTCCAAGAGAGGGGGGATGCCCGGCGGAGACCCCGGGGCAGGCGCGTCCCCCCGGGCATCCCCGCAACACCGCGGGCCGGGGCAGCGCTGCCCACGAGGCTTCGGATAAACCCAGGAAGGGATCAGAAACCCCGAACCCCCAAATCGGTGGGTG